>JBCJKH010007736.1:8320-21828 GCA_039877255.1 Loriculus beryllinus | reverse complement strand
ATGGGGATGGGGATGGGGATGGGGATGGGGATGGGGATGGGGATGGGGATGGGGATGGGGATGGGGATGGGGATGGGGATGGGCTGGGCTGGGCTGGGGCTGTTTGCCGCCATCGCCACGCCCCCGCGGCGCAGTGACGCAGCACGCCTGCCGGTTGCCGTGGTGACGCTGCGAGGCCTGGCGGGCCGGGGGGGACGCGATGGCGGCGGCGGCGGCCTCGCGGTCGGAGGGTGCCCCGCTGCCCGGCCCGCCCGGCGGCCGCCCGAGGCCCGTGTGCTCGCGGCCGTACTTCCTCGTCCTCATGGTGTTCGCCCACCTCTACGTCCTCAACGTGCTGGGGCTGCTGCTCTTCGTGCACCTCAGCGCCGGAGAGCCCGGCGGGCCGCCCGCAGCTCCCCCGCAACCGCCGCCGCCGCCCGCCCGCTCCCTCCCGCGCCTCGAGGGCATCAAGGCAAGGCCGCGCCTGGGGGGTGATGCTGGGGCCGGGGCTGCGGCCGCCGCTCACCGCTGCTCTCCCCCCGCAGGTGGGACACACGCAGCGGGTGGAGCTGGTGCCGGGCAGGGTCCACGCCGTGCGCACCCTCAGCCTCAAGCCGCTGCTCTTCGGTGAGTACCGGCCCCGCAGCACCGGGCACGCCGGGAGCGGGCGGATCGGCTCCTCTCCCCCTTCCCCTGCGGCGTCAGCGCGGCAGTCACCCGGTGCCGGGGCTGCGGCGGCGGTGTCCGCCGGTCCCGGCTGGCAGCGGCCGGCAGGGATGGGGGTTCCGAGGATGGGGGGGTCCTGCCTTCCCCGGGGGAAACGACTTCTGCCGTATTCGCTTCTCCTCGGCTCTGCCTTATAACGGGTGTGGTTCTGTTCAAGGCATTTTGATACGGTATTGGCAGGGGTGACTTTTCTGGGTGGTCCTCTTAGAAGGATTTGGAAGATAAACGATTCCAGGTTTTCCAGATTCCCTTTAAAATTCCATTAACGGGCAGCAGGTCGCTGAAGAGGACCTTGAGGAAGCTGCTCAGTATTAGAAAAGTGCAAGAGATCCTCAAAGTTTTGGTCATAAACGGTGATAAAGCAATTTAGTGTTGGTGCTTCAGTGCTGAGAAAATGACTGACAGGGGAATTGACAGATTTAATGTCTGCCACCATTTTACATCTTGTTCCAGATTTACCTTTATTTCTGGCTGCTCTGATAAGCAGCCACACAACATCCTTCTTCCAGATGTTTTAAAACCTTCTTTACCTTTCTGTAATGACTGGTAAAGTCTCATTAATTGAACTCTTGTGTTCTGGACATCCACTGAGAATATACAAATTGATTTTTTTTAGGGACACATGATTACAAAACTCCTACTACTGCAATGTCAGAGAAAACCTGTTGTCTGAAAAACAGCATTGAGAGTCTGTTAGATGTTTTCTCAATAACACATAAAGAGGGTTTTTCCTAATTGCAAATGGAATATAGACACTGAAAGCCAGGCCATAAATCAGGTAGATTTCTTATTAGACTCAATGGAATAAGTATCTGGAAGAAAAATACAGAGTTCTTTTGGCATCTCCACATATGTGGTACTTGTGGTTTGCAAATTTCAGAGCGGGTTTCTGTCTGACATACCAACCCCACAGTGATCACAAACCCAGTGCCATCACCAGAACCACAGTTCTGGTTTTCACTTGGGAAAACTCCTGTTTCCACCTTCTCTGCCCTACAGGTACCAGTTAAGTACAGGAGTTGATCCTGGCCTGTGAGGATGGTGCTGAAGCTGCTCAGAGGCAGGTTGGTCCTGGCAGCAGTAATCCCACAACTTTTAACTTGTCACTCCGGCACCACCATTGGTTCCAGGGGAAGCTTGGCTCCCTGAGGATGGTGTCTGACAGACACTGGCCCACGGAGTCTGTTCTCCTTCGTCCTCTGATAAGGAGGCCCCTATTTAGAAACTTCAAGCAAGACAGCTCTTATTTCCCAGATAAACCTGCCAGGAGCCAGCTCTGACTTTAAAAGACTTCCAGAGGCTTCTCTGTCTGTGCAAACAGAACCAATCTAAATCATCTGGTTTAAGAATACCCCTGATTTATTGTATCTCTGTTGTTTAAATGAGTGGAAGTGTGTGTTAAACCCAGAAGTCACTAGCAAACAAGGACTCTAAATTTCCTGAGATTTTACGTTAAGTGTTGTGGTATGCAAGAGCCTATTTAAGGAAATAAGTGGCTGGTCTGTGATCTTTGCTTTGGGCTGTAGTGGGACTAAAGCAATGGACAGCTCATTAATGACTTAATGTGAGCTCTGTGCTTTGGAATATGGCATTGGCACCATAGGGGAACTTGTGGTTTCTCTTTTAAATGTAAGTCATCTGCACTGAACCCAAGTGTATTTCATGGAGCTATGAAAAAGTCGCTGCCCTACTTTTTCCCCCGTCTCTGGCTACGAGACATCATTTCTAAAGCTCGTAAGTCAGACCATCTGTGCACTTTTTAGTTAGGAAACATTAGTGATCAAATAATCCTATTAATAGAAAACAAATATCAGACAAAGCCTTTTTAACCTTCAGAGCTTTTATATGTTCTGGTGTGTTTTCCAAACATAGTTCAGAAGATGCTGCCATTGCCAGGATCACTTGACAGTGGATTCTGTGGATTGGATGGCAGTTTGCAAGACAAGGTAGCAGGGAGGAATAAAACCTAGGAGATCTGGCTGTGTTTTTCTTCAGATCCTCAGGGAATAGAAGTAATAGCTGCGCAAACGTCAAGCGCAGCTGAATTCCAGTGTGAGCGTCTGAGGGCTTGTCTCAGCCCACACTGGAGCTGAAGAGATCACAGTGTGGGTTGTTGGTGTGCTTTACGAGCACAGGGAGGCAATGTGTCTCCATCAAACGGGGTGGCTGCCCACAACCAAGACCGCAGGCGGCCTGAACCACACAGAAAAGCTGTTTTTCCCTTTATTTCAGTCCCAAGTTTAATCCAGTGTGGAAAACTTTCCACTTAATTTTTGTTAGGCTGTAGAAATCCAACTTGTTTCTTCATTTGGGGATTCGCTGTTTTCTGCTCTCTGGTCTGGATCATAGAGCTACAGCAGAGAATTAGTCCTTGCTTACCTGGGTGAGAATAAGCTGCAGAGAACTTGGTGAGATTGACTTTTTTGACCTTTTCTGCCTTTGTATATACAGAAGGAAGGCCAGACAGCTGTGTAATGTTTCTCTCCCGTTCCCTTATCACAGCTGCGAGTAGTTGCTGTTGTGCTGGGATTAGGGCTCACTTCAAGTCCCAAGCAAAGCTGCTGTTGCCCACAAAAAGCAGAGGTTTCAATGGCTGATGTTGCATTCCTGCTCTGCTCTTTCTCAAGGCTCTTGTGAGATCTCGATATCCCAAGTACTGGGGATCCAAACTGAATTTCTGGTATTAAAAAGTGGTTTTTCCTGTTATACAGAAGCCCTCAGCTATCTTTGCTGTCTGCCTTTCCTGCCTGAGAACAGCTGTTTCTTTTACCTCTGAAAATGCTCACCAATTCTCATGCAGCAAGCTGAAGAGACAGCCTGAGTTTAATATTAATTCTCCAAGGGGCCAGATGTTGCAGGGGTGGGTTGTCTCCCCCTTAATTTATCTCAGACTGTTCAAGAGTAAACTATTTTTTCCATTACACAAACAGCATCACTTAGCAGTCAGGGGGACTTTTGTCTAATCTCTGGACAGAAAGCAAGCAGGCACTTGGACAGCATCAGTGGTTCAGGTTCAAATAATGAAGCTGAAATGGCTATCGACTTTGATGACAAGAAGTAGGAGGAACTGGCACCAGAGGTCTCTCGCCCACAGAGTTCAGTTTGGTTTTGTTGTGACCTTGGATCCTACACAAAGCCATCCGCTGCAAGTCCTGGATCTGCAGAGCCTTGTGTGAGGAGTATGTTAAACCTGCACCCTCAAGCTCTGTCTCAGTAAAACAGGGATCTGTAGGTGTGTAGTGAGGCCCTATCTGTGGACTATGACTGCTTTGAATCACCTAAAAATACTGACTGTACATCTCCAAAACACCAACTTCCAAGAAAAGGAGTTTTCTAGCCGTAGGGAAGGGAGCAGTTTCTTATTGTTGGAATTCAGACCTTTCAGACCTTCCGGCCAGCCTGGTCGGGGCAGCGGTGATGTTTCCACCTCCGCACTGCCTGGTGCAGGTTCCTGTTCTTCTTCTGCCAGGCGTAGGCCTTGTTCACCACCACTTTGTCACTCTGCACTTCACCACTTACAACGAAGACCCCTGTGTGTGTGCCTCTCATGATGTTGTGGACGCAGGTTGCATCTATGTCCAGCCACTGCTGGAGCCTGCCGGGGACTTCAGTTCTGAGGAGCGGACCGTGTTTCAGAACCTCCACCCTGGAGGTGTCCAGGTCAAAGTCTGAGATGGTAGTGGTGGCGTTCTTCCTCAGGATTCGTATTTTCACTGCTATAGGGGTTGGAAAAAGAGCTGTTAGTTCTATTTACTTTCCATATAGCTCTTAACTACTTAATCACACAGCAGCGCAAGGCTTTCGTGCTGTTCCTGTGATGTGGTGACACATCCATCCCTTGTAATTGCAGTGAGCTTATGAAAGTTCTCATCTGAGGTTAGTTTCCAGTACTGAACACCATTTTTAGAATCACAGAATCATTTAGGTGGGAAAAGACCTTTAAGATCATTGAGTTAAACTGTTAACTCGGCACTGCCAAGTCCGCCATTAAATCATATCCCTCAGTGCCACATCTACACATCTTTTAAATACTTCCAGAGTTGGTGACTTCGGGAATGCTTAATACCTAAATTCCCTGGCACCTGCTGTAAAAGCTGCAGCCATTTTCTGTCCATGCCAGTACGTGGCTGCTAGAGGGAACAGCAGCAACTGAGAGGATGGGGGGGTTGTACTCACCAAAATCATTGGCACAGAGGTTTTCCAGGATCTCCCTGGCAGTGCTGGCTTCCTCAAGCTCACAGTCCTTGCAGCTGGCTCGGGGTACTGCTGCAACAGAAATCTAGTTAGAACACCCTTGTCTAGCATCATTGGAAAAGGCATAGTGATATTTTTGATGTCTGCAAGTGGTGGCTTGCTGTTCCTGAATGGTGCTTCCTCCTGAGCTAACCAGTCCATGCAGGGACATCTCAGATTCCGAGGGTGGGAAATGCCAAGTTCTCCTCTCTGTGGCTGGGGCAGATGCTGCTTGTTGTGCTTTGTTTAGGCTTGTGTGTGTTTCTGCACGTTAAAGCAGCACTGAAAATGCTTGGCGAAGATCTCCTAGTGTGGGTGAAACAGTAAAACCACTGGTATGGCCAGACTAGATCCAGTGATGCTGAAATGAGGCGTCTGTCCTCCTCTTAGCTGCTCGTGGATCTACCCCAGTATTCACCAGTATATGGGTGTTTAATTCAGTGTTTCAGTGTTAGAGATTCTTTTTTTTCTGGTGTGACATGTCTGCAGAGGCTCATGCCCCTTAGTGGTGTTTCCTAATTTTTAAAGACAAGGCTTACAAAACAGTTGTCCTTTTTTGCATGTTTTTAAACCCTGGACACAGCTGAAAGATGAGGGCTGAAGCTCCAGGGCCCTGCTGGAAACACATCTCACTGCCTGGAGCCTGCATGCCGTGAGCTCTCACGCTGTTCCTGGGCGTTAGGCTTTTGACAGCAATTCCTTCCCCTTGCCCCAAACCCTGCGTGGTCTGATGGCACCCAGGGAGCTAATGAATACAGCAGAGAGGGGAACAAGCTGCAGTCAATGTTACACTAATTTTCCAGACACAGTGGCGCTCCCACAGAGAACAAAACTGGAATTTATAACTTCTTTAAACACAGCTTAAACCCAGAAATTCTGGGAATATGAACAAGGCACAGGCTGATCCGCTGAGCTTTCAGTGTTGCCTGTGGGAAAACATAGGAGAAAAGAACCAAACTTACTTCTCCTGCTGGTGGAGTTTTCATCCGTGGACACTGCTGCGATGCACAGCTCATGATCAGCAGGGAACTTGTTGCAGTTGAGGATTTCAGGCCAGGGGTACCCGTAACAAGCCATGACGGGAGCGCAGCTTCTCTTGACAGCTTCGCACAGGCTGCGGCAGGGGTAGATGAGCCTGGGGAGGGGATGGGGATTGCAGCACCTCTGCGCTCCTCCTGGCAGCAGGCTGAGGGGTTTGCTGCTGCCCAGGGCTGTGCTGGTGGGTACCAGCAGCTACTGCGGTGTGTGAGAGGGGTGGCTGGGGTGGTAGAGCAGGAAAGCCCACAGCAGGGAACATAATATTCCTGCTCTTGAGAGACGGAATGCTCGTATTTCACTTTCAGAGAGATGGTCCCTCCTGGGAAGTCCAGTTGCCCCTTGCCAAGAGGGACACAAAACTTCTTGGGAACAGCACTGGTCACACTGGACATGGGCTCTCTCGAAAGGCAAATGCAGTTGTGCTCTTCAGGGAGTGTTACTTAAGACAGCGGGAGTAACTTGTAAAAACATCTTACCTGTCCAAACAGATTGGTGCAAAGAGGGAGCAGAGGAAGATCCTAGCGTCTGGGTGGCACTCCCTGGCCAGCAAGGGCAGCCAGCTGGAGGACTGCTGGATCACTTCTGGCATGGTCTCATGCTCCAGCAGGTTGGGAATCCTCATCTCAGAGTAGCCGATGTTGTAGCACAAGGCCATGCGGGGTGGGATGGGTGTGCAGCTGGAGGATCTCCTCAGGTAGCTCGCCCAGGCCCCTGGAGAGCCCCAGAGCAGCAGGTACACCAGAATGCCCAGCAACCATGGGTCACCCAGCCTCAAGGGGTGCCTGTGGTGGGCTGTGACCATGCTTGGAGCAGGAAGACAGGCAGCACACCCTGGACTGAGCTTCCTCTGACTGTGGGATGCCTTTTATAGCCTAGGAGCCACCTCTCTGTCAATCTATCCTCATTAAGTGCGGCCCTTTCAGAGCCCTCATGGGGAAGACAATGCTCCAGTTTTCATTTGCCAGCGGCCCTGATTGTTTGGATTTTAGCAGGGGTTTGGCTTAGATCAGCAGGTGTGGAAATGAGGGCACTTGGGGAGGGATGAATGATTTGGCCCATGTGTCTTGGTGCTCTTTCAGCCAAGATTGAATCTCTGTTTGACACCAATGCTCCAACCCTTCCCCTTTTTCTAGCTCCAGGGTTAGTCATTATTTCATAAGGCCCAATGTTTTCCTCTCTTTTGTTTTTTGTAAAAGCTCAAAGTCAATTAAGAGGCATTTGTTTAGCAGGATCTATTGTTGAGCGGGCAGGGAGATAGGATGGTCTCACAGCCAGAAGTTAACTGTTTGGGAGAGCTGAGGGTAGAGAGGAACTAATTTGCAGCTCTGGAGCCAGGTTGTTTGCAGATGGGATTGGCAACACCTTCCTGGACCCCCTCACCCCGCAGCCTGTGTGACAGAGCATGGTTTCTGGTTAAGAGTTGTTAATTCATTCAGAAATCCTTCTGGAGAGAGGGACTGTCCTTATTCTGCAATGTAATTAAGATTCCAGGAGCTATCATTATTATAGCCCGGTTTGTGGAACTGGAAATACTGGGAGCATTGCTTACCAGCACAGTTCATTCTGGTGGTGTGCTATGGGGTTCAAAGCAGTCAGTGGAAGCTCTGGCTCTGAAGCATCCTCTGGGATGCACTGCCAGTAGTGGAAATTGTTTCCTCAGAGGGTGTCACGGGTCCAGGCAGCTGCATTGTGTTGCTGGGGCTTCCCAGGAACAGCTTGTTTTCCACAGGGCTAGTTCTGATCTGTACTTAGGAAGAAGCCAGCTGCTCACTGACAGTTTGAGCTGATAGGGTTGATTTCAGGTGATGGAAGTAACTAATCATTGTTTTTCACGCTTTGAGGGTTGCTGTAGTTGAGATGTAACGTGTCCACGGCACATACTCGCAGGAGCTCCATGGAGCTGCAATTTGGAGAGCAGGACCTTTGGCTTAGGAGCAGTTAAACCTGTCCTGCTTTGATGTTTTTGATTTCCCCCTTCAAAAGCCTCAGTAGCTGCTAACAAGATTGACCTGGGAGTGGCAGACACCAGCCAGAAGGATCTTCTCAGCCTCACAGCATAACTGCTGTGGAACAGGACCTTGCCAGCACTTTGCAAGTGCCTCGTGTGCTATGCAGTGAGAAATTTCTTAGTAATTTGTTTATCTGCATTTAAATCTGCTTGGGCTCCTACTATTGCCTGACTGCTGCTGGCTTTGTGCTGCAAAGAGAAGCTAATGACACCCAGGTAGTACCTCAGTATGGAATGTGGCATCCACCATGTGCAGCGCCCTCTCCTTTAATAGCGCACTTAAAGATCCCTTTTAGTGGCAAAGCAAGGGAGTGAGTGGGAGTAAGCTTGCAAGTCTTCTCCTTGCTCTTTGGGTTTCACTGTGCCAGGGTCACAGCACTGTCCTCTCCACATGAGACCACGGAAGCCTGAAACACTGCAGTCACCACTACCTACCACAAAGCTTTTCTCACCTCTCTTCCTGTAAAGCAGCAGTTCCCAGACTGTGATCCACATGTCACCTTTGAAGTGATAATATGTGGTGATACGCAGGTGTTTTTTCACTCCTTTGTCCATTGTGGTATCTGTGAGAGAGTTTAAGGGCTTGACCTCTGCATCCAAACATTTATGAACTGCTGCTGTAAAAATACCCACCCCCAGCAGCGCAGGTGTATGGTGTGTGCTCAGATGTGTTTCAATGTCCCAAACTTAGTCAGTTCCTAAATTCCTCATCCCCTTTTTTTCCTCCTTTTTCTGAGTGCCCTGCCATTGGTTTGGGGTCTCACTATAACAGTTCCTCAGTGTCTGTTGCTGCTCACGCTTCTGCTGCAGAAATTCCTGACTTCCTGACAGAGGAGGAGTGCAAGCTCATCATCCATCTTGCCCAGCTGAAGGGGCTGCAGAAGAGCCAGATCCTACCAACAGATGACTATGAGGAAGCCATGGAAATGATAGAAATCAGCCAGATGGACATTTTCAATCTGTTGGACCACAACCAGGATGGGCAGCTGCAGCTCAAAGAGGTAGAGTGTGGGACAGACCTGGGATGTTTGTTGGGCACCTTCTCAGAGGTCTCCTACTCAGATGGTCTCTTCACTACCCATGTGCTTGGGTAGGGCCAGACCACAGTATATTCCAATCAGTACTTGCTTAATTCTGTGTCTCAAGACTTGTGCTGGCCTTCAGCATGGCAGTTTCTAGGGAGTTGTACAGCAGTTGTGCTGCTATTGGGAGGCAGCTGTGGTCCTTGACAGATGTGTTTTGAATATGCTGGGTAAAATGTTCCTGGTGCTCTGGGTTTTACTTTCACTTCAAGAGAAGGAACTTCAGGGCTGGTTAACAATGTCTCAGCAGTCATTTTCCATGACCTAAACTGGAAATAACAGCACTCATCAGCCACATGCTGTGTGTGGCTGCCAGATGGTTCTCACTGCAGTCATCTTTCTGCAGAGATGTGCTGATGCCCTGGCTGGAGAGCAGAGCCCACCAGGCCTCAAGCAGGGCAATCTGTAGGGTTTGGCAGTACAAGAAACCAGTGCCTGGTGTTGAATCCATCTATGAATTTCAGGTGTTGACCCACACCCGGCTTGGGAATGGCAGGTGGATGACCCCTGAAAACATCCGGGAGATGTACACTGCTGTCAAGGCTGATCCTGATGGGAATGGTAAGAGCAGCTCCATGGAAATGCCTTCACCCTCAGCACGGTTGACACTTCGCACAGCCATGGGGGGGCAAAGCAGGAGCAATGTTCCTGCCCAGGCCCATTTCTCTACCTGTGTTCTTCAAAGGAAAATAACACTGCTTTTGAGACTGGGCAGAAAAGTAAAATCAATGTAAACCTCTTCATCACCAGTCTAGTTGCAGACTAGTTCTACCTCCTGGGCTTGAATCTTGCAGAAGTAGGACCAGAACATAGCTCTATGCTCCCCACTCACCTCTCAGACCTGCCTTGGTTCATGGCCTGTTATAATAAGACCTTTAGTGTGTGCTCCTGTGGTCTGATAGACTGCTCTGTTTCTGACTATGTAGCTCTTGTTATGTGGGCTGCAGGTGTTAAGGTGCCTTCCACTTCCACCCTGTTTTCCTGGAGACTTCTGCAGCAAGCTGAGAGCCCCACATCCCTGGCAGGCCTCAATAAGTGGAGATGGTCTTGTTGGTCAGCCTTTGCTGCTGACCTCCATCTCTGCCACTGCAAACTTTTGTATTCTGTGAGGACACTTCTGCTCTTCCTGCCCCTGGTCTCCCAAGGGCTCCTGCTGGTCCGGATGTGTATTCTAACTTCTGCTGCTCTAATTAGTGTGGCCTCAATTAAGCAACTCTCCATTTCCTAATCAAATTAAGTGAACACACAGGCTCTGCACGCTGTCTTCCAGTGACCTGGCACTGAGAGCTGCTCAGAAGGAGCTGCTTTGGAGTTGAAGCAGTACCCGTGTGAATGCCTAAATATCCGGAGGGTACCAGTGGCATTCTTGGCAGGAGCAGGAGCGTATGTCTGAGTCCTCCGTGGCTTTTCCACCATTCCAGACATTAACAAATGAAAGGTCCTGTTAACATGCTCTTGGCAGGACCTTACTTCCAGAGTGCTGCTTCCTTCTGTTATTGGATTGGTATGTGACATCAAGAGACCAGGTCACAACCTGGATGTGGCACTGCGTCATGAAAGACCGTGTGGAGCAGGAGGAATGTGGGGACAGGGAGACACTAGAAATAATAATGGTGGATAATTTGGTTATGACCATTGGCATCTAAGGACCTGTCCCAGGCTGACCCTAGTGGCTGAGTGCTGTTGTCCAAGGGAGACGAGCTGGCACCACAGCATCACTGGGTTTGCTGTCTGGGTGAGCTCTGCTTGCAGCCCATGATGTGTGCTGGCTGCTGGGCAGCCCAGTGCAGTGTGCTGCATCCTCTGGTCTCTGCCACCCGATCCCCAGTGTGGATGGGGTTGGTTTGAGGAAGGCAGTTTCTGTAGTGCCCTCAGCTGGTGGCTTCTCTGAGTACAGAACACCAGGAACTATTTATTACCTGCGGGACTGTCACCAGCTTTTCGTCTCTTCCCATAGGTGTGTTGAGTTTGGAGGAGTTCAAACAGTTGAATATCCATGATTTCCACAAGTACATGGGAAGCCAGAAAGTAAAGATGAGTGACTTGGTGCGCAACAGCCAGCACACGTGGCTGTACCAGGGCGAGGGGGCTCACCAGGTGATGAGATCCATACGGCAAAGGTAAGGACCAGGCAGCCAAGGTGTGGTTGGGTTTGTGTAGGCACAAGGAGCATATGTGCTGGGAAAAGCAGCAGCAGGCTTGCTAATATTCACACTTCCTAATTGTGTGAAAAGTCTTTGGAGTATAAAGAGCAATGAGCACAGCTCCAAAATGTGGAGAGGAGGTTTTCATTAGAACAAAGTTTTTTACTGTCCCATGGAGAAGGAAAAAGAAAAGTCAACCCTTGCAGCATCTCCATTCACTTTTGGGAACAGCCCTATAAAACCAGGAAGACTTGGCATTATATGAAGTAATTCATTCTAATTAGTAAATGAGCTTATTGGGAGAAACTGCCCATTTCCAATGCTGTCTGGGTGCCAGTAGTTGCTGTCGTCTGCTTTAGTTACTCACACATTTCACTGAAATCTGACTTAGCTGTTTAGAGCTGATTTTTTGACAAGCACAACTTCACCTCAAGGAAGCCAAGTCAGTTTAATCCTCTGAGCACATGTATCACAGGGCGGCCCACAGCAGAGGAGAACCTCTTACCCTTCCCTTCATCTCAGATTTGGTACTGGGAAGCATTGAAACCCGGCACACAGGCCAAGTCATTTAGCTGTGGTGAATTTCAGATAATTGGCTGGAGACTCTCTTCTTCTTGTGGTGCTGGTCCTTGCCCAGAACATGGGTGGGTAAAATCTGTCCCGAGGCTTGAAAACAGCTGTTGGCTACTCCTTTTCTTCGGGACATTCCAGCAGGAGAATGGGGTCACATATTGCCTTGATTAGAGAAGACTGTGGTTGCCACCTTCTCTGTGCCAGCTAGCCAGCACACACAGGCATCAGCACACTGCTTTTATGCTCTTCATTTGGCTGTTGTTACATGAGGATGTGAAGGCATAGCACTGAAGGAGGCTGTTAATCTTCCCTTGGGACTGTGTGGTGCTCAGAGGGGCTTTGCCATCCTGCCTGGGTGCCACATTCCCCTTGCACCTGCCCTAAGGGCTTCAGCGGTCCAGATTCTCAGAGCTCTGAGTGTTCTTTGGCAGGTCTCGAGACGTACCTGCTTGCCTTGGGGATGATCTCAGATGTAGCAGCGGAAAAAATCCCAGAGCAGCAGGGCTCCGGTCTCCTTGGTCACTTCCAGTGCCCCTCTGCCCTGGGAGGGAGGCTGCTGAAAAGGCAACAGGGAAAGGTGAGTTAGGTGACGAGAATATTCCTAGAGCTAGTCTTTCCTTCACTCTCAGCAGGGACCCTGTGCTTTGCTAACTGTCCCGAGGTCTGTAGGTGGTGAGCAGGAGTCCAGAGAAGTGATGAGATGGCATGTGAAGGCTCCAGGGACGCACACACAAGGGATCTTGCTGAGCAAGCAGTCTTCCTCAGAGCAGTCCTTCTGGAGATGCAGCCTTCGGTTTTATTTGATTTTGAAGTAACCTTAATAATGATTTGCTGAGCTGGTGCTAATAGTCCAACAGATCTCTAAGGACCTAGTCTGCCTCTTGGCATGCTTGCTGCAGCCCATCCATCTCTCTGGTCTGTTGGGAAGGGGGTTCTCTTTCCCTAGATTCATTTGCTGCTTGGTAGTAGTGGCTGACTGGGTGTTGGTGCTTTCCCCTCACCTGCTCTGCTCTTCTCTTCCTCAGGGTAATGCGCCTGACTCGCTTGCCCCCCGAGATCGTGGAGCACAGTGAGCCCCTCCAGGTTGTGCGCTATGACCAAGGAGGGCACTACCATGCCCATATGGACAGTGGCCCCGTCTTCCCCGAGACTGCCTGCAGTCACACAAAGCTGGTCGCCAATGAAAGCGCTCCCTTTGAGACTTCCTGCCGGTACGGTCTGCCTTGGAACAGTCTGGAACATCTTAGAGGAGAGGTGGGAGAGAGATGTTTGGCCTCATCTTGTGTAGCAGTCAGTGCTTGGCTGGTGGGCTCATAAACCAGCTCTGGAGATCACTGGCATGAAGGAGTTTAAAGGGGTTGATGGGCAAATCCTGTGGGTCCACGCAAGGAGGACAGAGTGGTTCTGCAGAGCTGTTGGGCCATCCATATTGGAGACTAGAAACACACCCTCACTGCTGTGAGTGAGTGGGGATCTTCTTTGTTGTCCTTGTCTTGTTCTTGGAGAAAAGCTGATGATGCAAATCATCAAAGCTGAGAGCTTGACAATCTGAGAGTTGGGCTGGGTCAGCCTGGAGAAGAGAAGGCTCCAGGGACACCTTAGAGCAGCTCTCAGTGCCTGAAGGGGCCGACAAGAAACCTGGAGTGGGGGACAAGGGGGAATGGCTTTAACCTGCCCGAGGGGAGACTGAGCTGAGCTCTTAGGCAGAAGCTCTTCCCTGTGAGG
>JBCJKH010007735.1:10339-30754 GCA_039877255.1 Loriculus beryllinus | reverse complement strand
CTGGTCCACGATCAACTTTTCTGTTACATGGCATAGACAGAGCTTACACAGCTCCATGGGCTTCAGTGCATTCATTCCAAACTTACACCCACGTATACAAGAACAGAATTAAGCTTCCCGTACTTACCCCTCACTCAGTTTAACCACAGATGATTTTCTTCCTGAAAATGGCACTTTTGGGTATTCTATGTACAACTTGGTGGGATATGAAGGCAAGCAGCAATGTAAAGACTCTTATTTGGGGTAAATGTAAATAAATGTATGGTGTAGCAAATGATTCCAGCATGCCACTGCTAATGGATGTCGGGATCGCATGTCCTCTGTCACCACCACCAAAACAACCTGTGGTTAGATGGCTGAAAATTTTAACACGTGTTAGTAGAAGCTTGGTGAAGGACAACCTGATAACATAAATTGTGGTGGCAATGGTAGGGAAATGTGGATGCAAAACAAACCAGAAACTTGAAAGCCAGCATCCACAGCAGTGCAGCTTGGGAAAGGAACAAGTGATCACCGTACAAAATCCAGTTAAGAATGAAACTATAATATATATTAATTGTAGCAGGCTTTTCCTCACCAGGCAGCATTCCTGTAGCATTCAAAGCTGAACATGAAAATCTGAAAATCTCATGATCCTGTATAAAGAGGTTTATTGTGCAAAAGAAATTTCAGGGAAAAAAGAACTACTTCTTACTAAGGGCAAGCTTTAACTATAGATATAAGAACAATAACAACTGTTAATGCTGATAATCATGAGCATTTGGTGTCTTCAGGTTCTTGCCAGGCTTGCCACATGCTTTGTCAAGTTAAATGCTGGGAGGAAGCACTGTAGCTGGAACTTGCTGGAATGCATTAGGTGGAGAAGAGGAAACCCTATTTCCTCACAAATAATTTTTTCTGCTAATGCTTTTTTTGCAGTATTTGGCCAGCTGCACTGTTGAGTGAAAATAATATTTGGAGAAAGCTGACAGAATTAACTGAATAATATATAATCTTAAAGAATAAAATGTCTCCATCACAGTGAGAAGAGGGAAGTAGGCTAAAGCCTTGTCCTTACCTACACAAAGTAATTTTTCTGTGTAGCCTTCTTGAATTCTGTGTATCTCAGGAATGTCAGAACACCTTGCCTCTTCTTCTACCTCAAGTCCCTGTGGTCATCTGGATGGCAGAACCATGGCAGGAGAACTGGTGCTGGTGACAAATCTGACTGTGAGCTTTACCCAGAGGATTTAGACCAGGAGAAAATCACTCCAGTTTAGCTTATCCCTACTTTCATCTCGTATTGGACCCTGTACAAAGAAAATGAGAAGAAACACCAAGTGCTGTATTGTAGTGTGACAACTAAGGTTTATAAAGCCAAAATAATCTTTCAGATTGCTCCAGTAGGATGGCATCAAAGAAGAATTTATGCCATGCTTCCTGCTGTAACAAGCAAATTGCATGAGTTCTGAGTAGGCAATTTTTTCTCCAACTTCAGTACTTAACTACAGGTAAAATGTTTACCACATGTATTTTGCTTAATTACAGTCTGCAAATCTATTTTGTTCTATAACTTGGGGTAGGTTAAGCATTAATAGGGCAACAGTGGAGCAAAACCTCCTATGACTGCATCGTTCATGCAGGCAAAACTCTCTGTGTTACCTAACAGTATTGTACAGGCAGAGATGATCTCACCCTGTCTGTGTTTTGTGCTGACCAGGCATCATATGGATGCAGTTAGTGCAGGGCCCCATTTGAGCTAATAAGAGAGGTGGCGTGTTAACTTGGGACAATGTTTGACATTTAACATGTCTTCCAGCTGGCTTGAAGCATGGGCAGAGTGAGCTTGCATCTGTCTCAGTGTGAACATTGCCTCTGCCTGACAAATATTGCACAAAACAGTGCGTGAGAGACTTGCAAAGCGATTTTGTGAAATCCTCATATAGCGAAACACTCTCTGTAATAATGAAATTACTCCTATTAGAGGTGCAGTTTGAGTAAGTGTTATATACGCTCAAGAACCACCAATTCAAGTTCTCTTAAACCTGATTTTGTCTAAGCACATTTGGATTTTGTTAAGTATCCCACTGCTGGCATATATTTTTGACTACTGTCACATCATGCAAAAGGGGCCTGCCTGAATTTGTGTAGGTTTTCAGAATGGATGCTGAATGTTATGATAGCATAAACACTGTACGAAATGTTAGGAGGAAAACCTTTGAGGAACTTTGTCCTTATTTAACTAATTTATAGAATTAGTTATCGGTGTGCAGAGGTCTTCGAAATTGATGAGACTTGGATGCCAAATATTTCCTTTTTTAGGGTTTAGAACATTAATCCTGTACTAAATAGTATGGATGGCTATACAGGTGTGCATATAGAGATAGATACGTGTCATGTGGGTATTTAGATGTATGCATGCACGTATGCATATATGAGATAGATCTATGTCACTGTAGAGTTGTATGGCAAAGAAGCCATAGAACTGAGTTTCCACTGTCATTTTTATCTCTCCATACATCTCCCCCTTCCTGTCTTCTGTAGAAGGAGACTTTCTTTTCAGGCACTGAAATTTAACAGCAGCAAACAAGTAGGCAAGTAGAGTCCTACCAGGTTTCCCTTCCATTGACTCCAAAGCTCTTTCATCATTTTTTCCATGTTTCTCTCTTCTGTGTCGGAAATGATCCAAGTGTGGCAGGTGTGAAAAACCCTGTATCCATTAACCTGCATCCTGTGAGCCAATGACAAGAATTCATAGTAGAACCTTTCATTTTATGAAAGAATTATGTAGTGAATCAGAGAGCTTCTGGAAAAGTACAAGAAAATGTCAGGAAACAATCTAGGACATGTTAGGAGTGGAGCAGGAGGAAGCTGCTCCCCATCTGAGGGGTGCCATGGTGAGAAGGGGACTCGGGCAGGTCTGTGCTGGCATCGGAGCAGAACCTGCTGTGCAGAGTGGCAGAAAGGCACCTCTAAAATAAGTAAGTGAGGAAAGCCAGAAAGAACAAGCTGTTTCTCAGCAGATACGTGAGAATGGAGCAACTCCCACGGGAGGCCAAGCATGAAGGAGAAACGGCCCAGCCAGCATTGCTGCCTCGTATCTTAATTTAGCAGACTTCTTGGCAAAGTGAGGGGGTGAGGCCTGGTGGAGGAGGAGAGCTGGGTTTTGCTTTCCCAAAAACCTGTTTGCAATAGCAAAGAAATCCTGCTGGTTCTGCTCCAGCAAACCGCTAGGATTCAGCGGTATGGCAGTGAAATCCAGCTGTTGGAGACGCGTCCTTCAATGCTTCTAGCAGGTCCTGTCTGTCCCTTGTCTGCAGGAGGTCTGTACTCAGTGGGGGATTATGTAAATACCTGGGTAAGAGGAGACCCCATCCTGCTGTTAACTGCATCTATCCTCTTGCTCACTGACTCCCCTCACACCAAGCCTTTTTGGAAGCAAGTAAGCATGGCAAATGTGTGGTGGTGTGTGAAAGTGCGCTGTAGACCTAGGAAGGGGCTGGTCCCAGCGTGGGCTTCTGCAGGCTGGGGCTGAGCTATTTTGTTGTGAATATGATGTTACTTTTTGCCTATTCCTGACTAACTTTTCTCCCTCAAAACAAACTCCAAGTGAAACAGAAAGCATTGACAGCATTGCACAGTAAAAATCTCAGGTAGTGCCTCTGCGATACAGATTGGCAGGTGGGGAGATGATAAAACAAACACTGTGCTCTTTCCTCACTGTTTCTAACTCTTACATTGCAGCTATCCCGCAGTATTTACCGATTCCCTACTCTCCTCTCCATCCTTTTGAACCCTAGACCACATTGACTGTTGTTTTCCTTTGTTTTCCCTGATTTTTTGTTGCCTCTTACTTCTGTCCCATCCTTTGCTCTGAAGCCTTTGTCTCTGCTCTTGGTTCTCTGCTGCTGTGTCTTTCTCAGTAGCATTTCAGCTCCTTCCTCCAGTTCCCCACCCTTCCTACTGACTCCTTCCCTCACACGTTCCGCTGTTCCATTTCTTATCCATATTTTCCTATTCATAGCCTCCCACACACTTTTCCCTGTCTTGATGCCTTCCTCCAATCCCAGCTGGATGTTAGCTATTGTATCATTAAGAAATAATGGGGACTGACTATAAAACCCAACCCAATGGATCTGGCTTCTTTTTAGGATTGGATTTGTGGGATCCTGACAGTCTGTTTCCTTTTTAGTGAAAGAATCTACAACCACTCCAAAATCCAAGAAAAGTTGTGGGGAGTGAAGGTGATAAGATTTGCATGAGAAAGAATTTGGGAATGAGCTCTGAGGCCTTGGTGCTTGACAAGCCCTGGGGGTGATGAGTTGGAACGTTGAAGGACAAGGAAGGTAAACAAGCAAGCCTTGGGAGGATGGGCCAGGATGTAGTTGTGTCGGGAATCTCAGTTGGAGGCCAGAAGATGTGGGGGTTGTGAGAGGGTCTACAACATTGTGATTGGACTATTTACCTGGAGAGTTTTACAGGGGCCAATGAGATTGAACTATGTATGTATGCGCAGGTTGGGAAAGTACCGAACAAGGGGATAAAAAGGGCTTGGTGGTAAAAAAGGAGGATTTGAGTCTCTGCATCAACTTGAGTCTCTGTCGTGAAATGCCACAAAAAGAGTTTTCTGGGTTCTCAGCTTATGTGCAACTGGATGTCGTACATATTACATATATAGTGTTTTAGAGCTGCTGCATAACACGACCATGGTTTAATGGAGATCTTCATGCTGTTGAACCTAACCTAGAAATGCATGCTTCCAAGTACTACAGGCTTTCCTTTCATTCAGAGAGGTGTGCACCTTAAAGGGCTTCTGCCTGGAGATGCAAACAGAAAGCCCATGCTATTCAAATTTACATAAAACTATTTACACAGCTCTTACATGACATATCACCTCTTAATGTTTTCAGTCATAACCTGCTCAGTGACTTTGAGTCTCCAGCAATGATCAACAGTAAAATGGTAAACCTTGTAGGGAAACGAAGGCTATTTAAAGAAGTCACAGAGTGCATATAGCCTTCACTGTGGTAGTGTGGAAGTGACAGTTGACTGCAAATACAGACAACTTCCGTGTGTTCATACTTCGTTTACCGCTAGTCAGATGTTCTCACTGTCCCTTTTTCCATGTCTCTCTCAGCACTGTGTTGAGCTGTAGTGATTCAGGGACCAGGCAGCTGGTTAATGCAGCTCATGTTGTCACCCTCACGGGGCTCATTTGCCTACAGGCATGTCAGAAAGAACAAGTAATATAAGGGCATACATAACTGTATTTGGCGGTGTACTGAAAAGATGCTGAAGCTTGCTTTAAATGAATGGCATAGGACATCAGGAGCTAAGTAGCTGAGAAATGAGATAAATTTGCTTGAATGGAGTGTTGTGTTTCTGTAGTTAGGCTGTGCCCGGTACTCGATCTAAATGAGGTATGTGTACATGGTGTGCAGTGTAGACATCCCCTGTGTGCTATTTGTTCCTAACACTGTCTTGCACATTTTCAGTATCCAGCACAGTTCACATCACCCGTGCTTCTATGCAGCTTAAGCCTGATGGGAGGGAATAAAGAAGACAGAGCCAGACTTTCCTCCCTGGAGTTAATGGCGTAGGGTGTTACAATGACCTTCTGCTTCCTGCGTTCAGGAATTTGAAGGGTTGGGGTTATTTTTCCCCCTCAAACCTTTAGGGGGGAGTACACAGGTGTGTGGAGTGATTGATACCATGTTAGCTGGTATTCTGGTCTTACGCTGTGTGCCTGCACAAGCCTGTGTGCCCTGCTTCATGCTGGCAAGGCAAGAGCAAGCAACATACCCTTTCTGTTGGTGCAGTCTAGGTTTGGTTTAGCTGTTGGGGATCACACTGCAGAGCAGTGAGAGGCAAAAGCGTGTTCTGTTTCTCCAGTCTGGATTCTGACTGCTGACTGAATGTGTGTGTCCTTGGGTTTGCTAATTGTCTTTCCTAATTCTTTTATTGCATCAGGCACTACAGGTTTTCTGAGCACCTCACACCAGCATACAGCAGACTGTGAAAGTGAAGTGTAAGAAACAGCCACACACAAAAAGTATTACAGTCTCTTGTGATGATCTGGTGTCATCATCTGTTCAGAAATTCCAAGGAACTGTATGGACAAGTTTTTCCATGGCCAGGTTTTCACTGAAGGGAGTAAAGAGAATCATGGTTACTACTGAATTTGAGCTGTGTTTTGCAGCTGTGTTCTGTGGGAAAGGAAATGTTGGAGAGTTTAAAGCTATTGACTGGCAGAGGAGCAGTGCTAGTGTGCAACCTTGCTGCCACCCAATATAATATGGTTTCCAGCTTGGATCAATTCCAGCTGTCAGACCCCAATTTACTACCCATGTCGGGAAGGACATGAGTTTTCTTTTTAGAAGGTCAGTATCATTTAAGGTTATTGAAAGTGAGGAAACCTGTTCTGCCTTTATAAGGAAAACATTGCTGTGGAGTTCTTAGGAGCCACACGGTTATAATGAATAATGAATGTCTGGTACTTTGTGTAGCGTTTAGCTCAGCCTGAGAAAGAGAAAATAATGGAAGTCTCTTCTTTCTGCCTGTGTGTTCAAACGAAGGAAAATCAAAGCTGTTATACCAGAGCTATATATCAGCTAACATATTTTAGGAACTGTGGAATGATCATAATTACAAAAAAGTCCTCCAGAGAGAAATTATGACTCATAGTTTATGTTCTCTTTAGTGTTGCTATGGAAAAAGAGGTTAGTGCCAATGGTCATACAGCAGTATTAATCTCTGATCTGAAAGAAAAATAAATAACAATCTCTAGCTTAACCCAAAGCAGATTTATTCTCAGTTACTGCAGCACACTCCATTAAAGGGGATAACCATGTAAGAAAAATTAAAGATGACATTGATTATCAGTTCTCAACATGCAGTTAGAGTTCCTTATTTGAATTAGTGTGCACTTCAGACTCCTGCAAATGACTTGGCGGAGTGAGGGGAAGGGAAGAAAGGCATTTTGATCAAAAGGAGGTCAGGAAAGATCAGCCACCACCGACAGCTGCAAGTGTGCTGATTAGAATTTCTTTATGCATGCAGTTAGACTCAGCCTGGGGTTGATCCTGGTTCAAACGCAGCTCCTGAAGCAGAACCCTGGCAAGGGTCAGCGTAAAGTGGTGGAAAGTGGCTATCAGCCTTTTTCAGTTAATTTGGGACAGCAAAGGCTGTGAGTCAGACAGCAGTGAATACTTGGGTGCTGAGTCAGCACCCTCTGGGCTGCTCTGGCATTTGTTTCCTGCCAGTTGTTTAGTTGCCTAGGCAAAACTCTAATCAGGACTGGGGCCAAACAGCTGCGTGCTTGCTTTGCTCTGAGTGGACGATCTATTTCTCTGCATGCAGGGAGACTACCTGACACCTCTTGACACCCAGACTGAGCGTGTGCATCTTAGTGGGTCACAGTAAAACTGTTCTGCCTGCATACCTGACTATTTTCAGGAGTTGGAGGTACGCCTTCTCTTTTGGTACTAACAGGAAACACTTGAAGTCAGAACTTAGCTTGAGATTTTGCTCACAGTGCACCCCACAAAGCAGGCTATAGCCTTCCTTTCTGCCACCCTGTTGCATCTGCCGTGCTGATGGCAGTGAGCCTTTTTATTCTGTTGATGAGCTAAGCAGATTAGACTGGGGAGATCTCATGTCCTGCAGCTATGCACACAGCTCTCACTGGTGGTCACAGGAGTTGTACATGTGGCCCAAAGCTGTTGTATGGCTGTGAGAGTCCTTTGAGCCAGCTGAAAGCTTTTCATTGATTTCGGGGTTGGAGTGGTACCTTGGTGAACAGTTTGCCCTCTATCGAATTGCCATTACTTCACTAATTCTTCCAAGTTTACCTCTTTTAAGTGTGTGACTGTAAGTCATCAGCTGCACAACTGTTTGGCATTACAGTCTACAACAACAAATGGGTTTCCTTGCATCAGTATAAAGGGCAAACAGGTATGTTTTACCTTCTGATCCTTTTCTTCTTCACTTTCTTCTTTCGCTTTAATCATCAATGTGCTTCAGTCAGGCCTGTATGGGGGCTTTCACTGTACTCTTATTAGACAGTGATATGTTTCAGAAAGCCCATATCTGTGCCTTTTCACAGAGAAGCTGGCTCAGGGATTAGCACATAGGGGTCAATGTGATGCTGTCTGCCCTTTTCCCCTAAAAGGGGACAAAAATGTCAGCTGGTTTTTTGGCATTGAAAATGGAAGTATCAGCAGCCACCAAGTGCTGCTGCTTTAAATATTTATACCATAAGGACTTTATCACACCTTCTTTCTTTGTGCAGAGCTCCCGCTGATTCCAGTGGAGGTCAAACTCTGAATCCCTGCAGCAGCCAACAGGTCGGGTCTTCTAAGGAGCAATGGTATGAGTGGAGCACGCAGGCAGGCGCTGTACCCATGCTATCGTGTCAAGAAGAGTAAACAAGCTGTTTTTTTAACCAGTAATTACGTAGACAAACCTGTCAGCACAAGCATGGAATACCCCTGCATATGCTTGACATCTGCCAGCCTGACAAGATCCAGGCACATGCTTCAGATACTTGAAAGAATACAGTGCTGCTGGTGCTGCAGTCTGTCTCCTCCCTCAAACACTAAGTTTTGCAAGACTAATGTTTCTAGTCAGGACCCAAGAATGGAAGGAGAGGGGAAGAAACAGCTTGGGGGACTTCTCAAGATCCTTCCAGCTTCTTCTCTGGTTTGTAAGATAGCACAAAAGAAGACGTTCATGAGTTAACATCTTCTATCTCTTGGAAAGCATGCTTTCTTATTTTTGTTAGAATTACAGGCCCACTCGTCCTTGTAAATGTTACGATCCTGATGGAGAAAAAAATTAATTCTAGCCCTTCAACTGATGGTGGTGTGTGTAGTGCATCCTGAAGTGGGCATTTGAATTAATTCTCACAGATGCTCAGTATCTGCATTTCCAATGTTTTTTCTGGATAGCACTGTAATGCTCTTACAACACTGCGCATGGGATTCATTTCAGCATCTCTAAAACTGGGTAAAGCATGGCCAAGGGTACTGTTTGAATTAAAGCTTAGCAGGACAAACAAACCAGGCCTATCTGAAAGCAAAATGTAAACATGATGCTAGGGTTCCTGGTTAGCACTTGGTGGCTGTGGGAAGTTGACAGCTGTTACATAAAGGTTAAACATGCATTCTTTGGTCTGTCAGTAAAATTAAGCCTGCTATAGACTTTGTGGCACTCTAGAAGACGTGAGTTTATCTGTGTGAATAAACAGAATATACACTTCAGTATAAATATGCTTTTCAGGACTATTTGAAGTATTAGAAGCATGCTGCAGTCTAATGAAAAATGCAGATGGAACTAGCAGATTTGGAAAGTGCCTGACTACATTCAGACAGGTTAGAGAGCTGACAAGCGTCTGGAAAGAAAAGCACTGGTGTTTGTGTTGGTAAAGAACAGCAGAGAATGAGAAAGAAAATGGTATAGGTACAGGAGAGGATGAGAGAGAAAATGGTATAGGTACAACAGGGACATGAAGTGAAGTAATAAATGCTTGACCTTTAAATTTCATCTTCACCAACTTCTCAGACTGCTTACTCCAAAGACTGACGTGGCTGTTTTATGTTATGCTTTTATTTGTCATAGTTGTAGTTAGTTACAAGTAAAAATGATGGAAATCCATTGTAGTTAATACAAAATAAAAATATAGCTGCACGAGTTATGCCATGATTTCTCTCACAAACAGTATCACCTATATGATACCACACACTTAAGAGCTTAACTCTTAATAGTACTCAGCTACACTAAGCTCTTAGTGACTAAGTTCCAGTGTGATTTACTGGTTACAGATATTAACCCTGTAGAGTAATACCTGCTAATCATTTCATAATGGTATTTTTGCTGTAGTTTTTATTTCCCCTGTAATTTGTGATTCTACATACAAGTTGAATGAAGCAACCTCTTAGTGCAATGTTAAGTATCAGTAGAGTTTTATATGTATATAAAAAATAATCCACTGCATAAACAACCAAGGATGTAAGGTAACTCCTGTGGGTATTGTGCTTCCCTTTCCTCCCTTTCCCCCTTACCTTTTGTTAAGTGACAGGAATGAACATTTAGCAAACAAGCTACCCTGTAACCTCTCATTTTCAATTAATTCTGAAAAATTACAGACTTGTAATTCTGAGAGCAGGTGGGTGGCTTTGATGAAAGTTATTAGCAGAGAATCAAATCCTGTGGCTTTGCTGACTCATCCTTATGTAAACTCATCCCTGCCATGAAGTTCAGTCCGTAACACATTGTTCCCTTTAGACATGCCTAAGTGAGTGTTTCACGTTTTGCAAAAAATTGTCCTTACATCCCTGTAATTATCTAACTCTTCTGTGTAAATATAGCTCTATATAGGAAATAATTTGTAAAAAGATAAATTATGCTATTTTCAAAATACTCTGAGATACGAAATTGTTGTGCATGTGCAAAGTTTGATACTGTATTGCTTTAAAAAGTAAGAATTAGTGTTAGCTATATATTCTTCAAGCTAGGTGTATAGATTTAATATTGTGGGGAGTATCTTTTTGCTCTTTATACATTTCATAGCATCACATACTTTCTTCAGACTATCTCCATGTTTCCATCAAATCCCTCCTATTGTTTTTTTTCCTTTTCAATTTCTGATCCCATAGAGGTACAGTAACTGATCATACATTCATGCTTGTCACTAGTGTACTTCCGTAACTCTGGTAGATTGAAAAACAACTTTCATTTCCACCTGAACACCTGCTTCTAAGTGAAATAGCAAGAGACTGTTGGTAAAAACCTTTCCCCTACTGAAATGGATGGAACTAACTTCTCAGCTTTGAAGCACTCTGCTCTAATAGTCTTACAGCATCGTGGAGCAAAGCCCCAAACAAACTATACGTGTATGCACAGTTACTGAGGCTGTTAGTATTCATGGAGCATAGCAAGGAAACTGAAATCAAATGTCCTCATTGGTATTTCTACATTTACATGCAAAACTACTCACAGTGCTGTAAAATACTTAGAAAGAGGAAAAACAGCAATGTTTGGGTTTTGTCTACTCTCCACGCATTCCTCTGACCTAACTATAAGAAAGCCAGCTGACCAGCTTGCTTCTACTACACATACTTTTTTCCTGCCAGTCTCTTACACCAGCTGGCAGCATCTCTAACTTAATAAACACCAGTGATTTGGCCTAAAATAGAGCATGTTGCAGCCTGTGTCATTGACCTTGTTCACTCTGCATTCCAAAACAATGCAATAATTACCACTGCAGAGAAAAGGATGGAAGAAACTGCATCGCTACTATTGCCTGTGTAGCAGAAACCAGTTAGTCGCCCAAGTAAAACCTTGTGTATCTGGAAGGAGAAGGAAGGCTCAGGTTGATTATGCTGTTTGGTCTATCTGCAGGACAGCTGCTTGGGTTGTTTCTTCATCAGATTGTTCCATTTCCGCACCAACTGGGTTGTTTCTTTCATCGTAGAGTTTCTGGCTAGAAACTTGCAGAGGCACCCCATACTCTTCATCATCTTCAACAATGGACAGCTCGATGTTGTTGTTCATCGTGGCATTCCCTTCCATTCTTGCTTCCTTCTCTAGAGAATCGGCTACTGCTTTGCCCTCCTCGGTCAGTGAGGTGGTAGGGGTCATATCTGAGTGCATGCTGGCGAACGACACTTCATCATCATTCTCACCTTGGTCATTGCTTGCAGTTTCTGTTGGTCTGTCCTCAGCTTCAGCAGGGCTTCCTCCTTCACGGACTTTCTTCACGTTGAACATGAGGGGCGATACTTTGAAACCTGAACTCTTTGAAGAAGAGGACTTTTGATGATGTACAGTAAGCGATTTCTTGATCTTTTCTCTCCGTTCAGGGGACACGATCTTTGTGCTGATCTTGTTCATCTTCTTTTCGATGTTTTGGCGAGAAAATGCTTTCTTGAGGCTGTCTACCTTCTTAAGGCTGGATCTTTTAAGTTTCTCAGCTCTTGATTCTTCTGTTTTCTCCTCTGCACTGTCATCCAAATCATCTTCCTCGTGAAACATTTCATCATCTGAGTGCAACTCCACTGTTTGCAAGGTTTCTTCCAGTGTTTTGTTCTCATCCACGGGTTCTTCTTTTCCTTCTGTAATGCTGGGAACAGGCTCTTTTGCAAAAACACTGGCAGGGATCTCATTTTCCTCCTGAAAGAATTGACAATATTTGAGTTTCATAGTTCACAGGACACTAAATTAATAAACAAAGCACAGCCCTCAACAATTACCCCACACACCCTAATGAGATGAAGACTGCTGAACGTTTCTTCTTGTCTGAGTATATTTAACTGGTAACAAACCACTCATAGCCCACTGAACCATTATCTCATGAAGTTAAAGACTAATGAGCGCTGAGCTGTGAGATTTCTCTTCCAGAGTGACTTGGAATGTGTACAGAATGAGAATCCTGTTCCTTGTCATTTAGGTTAGATACTCTTTAATAAAAGTTGAGATGTAAAGCTTGTGCACCCATCCCTGGGGAAGAGGAAGACGTGGCTAAGGAGGTTGTACTGCAGACCCTACGTAGACCTACAGAAGTCAGGTAACCCCCACATCTTTCACCTTCTCTAGCCAAAGACTGGGAATATCTCTGCAGAAACGCTAGTTGCATCTAACAGGTACCTTAGATGGCAAATGCAGTTAGCACTTTCATTGTATTTCAGCAAAATATATGTTGCCATTAAAAACAGATTGTTGATACTGAGAAGCCATGCAGTCCATGATGTTTAGACTATGTGCCATTTTACAGCTATTTACAGGGAAAAAAAGTTAGTAAATCTGGTTGGTATGGACAGACTCCTTGAAAAAGATGTTTATGGCACACAGAAATAAACAGATATAATACCACATAGAAAACACTAGTCACTTCTAGCTAACACAAAAATGTTTGCTTTTTAGAAACAGAACCAAGAAAGGGCATGGAAAGAGAGAAGGTGTCTGAAAACAAACCAGGCTGAATGAGGGCAGAAGCTGCAACTCGTAATGAAGGACCTCTGTGGCTGAAGCTCTGCAACCCTGAGGAGTTCAGAGGCAGCACAATGAACACACTGTTCTGTGGTAGGATTTGCAGGCATCTGCCCTGCACAGAAAAGGAGACTCCTCGCATGCTCCCTTTTCTTCTTGGAACTGTTGTGCCTTAGGTCTGCATAGTCTCCATTCATTACCTTTTTTATCACTCTCAGAGTGCATGCAGTATCACTTAGCTGTATGGATTGGAAGGATTTTCTCGCCTCCCCCCTTCCCATTTATCTTTAGATACGAAAAGCAGTAAGTTCTGTGTGAAATGGTTGTAATAGTCTCACATCTGTCCCTAGTGGCCCTGAGTGTACAGTTAAGGGGAAGAAAGGCCACATACACTTCGTAGCTCATGCTCATTATTTCAGAACCGAGCATGCAGTTGTGATCACTGGAGAGAGCAGTGTCTTGGGTTAAATTTGCTGTTGACACTCAGTGAGAATGCTTTTAAAAACAAAATTGTCCTGGCTACCTTGTAGTGCTTTTGGAACTCAAGAATATGCATGTGGCCAGGCAGAATCATTTTATACCACACCTACACAGTATATAATCGTATATGCTGTGTTTTAAGCGTGTTGATGAGTATCTCTTGTAAAACGAAAAGCATGGATGGCAATTTGGCAGTTTTACAGTTTGTATGTGCTTTATTTCTGTGGTTTCTGCACACCTTCCTGGACCAGCAGCCTCAGCCACAGCCACTGGCACAGGCAGTGTTTTCCAAGCCCTTTGCCTGCAGTGGATCATCTAATAGAGCCATCCCCCCTCTCCCAACACCTGTAATGTTATTGCAACTATCGGCAACAATGACCAAGACAACAAAACAAAGGAAACCTGCACAAGCTTTAAGTGAAAGCAGCTGTAGCTGCAGTACAAATATTTGTATTTTCTCTCCACTGCAGTTAATGAAATATGGATTACATGAGTGGGTGCAGTGTAAAATTATTCCCCAGAGCATGACAACTCAGCATGAAGCATAATTTACGTGTCTTGTGCATTCTTTCCAAACCTAGGTAATCACATACAGTTTTAAACAGCTGAACATTCAGGTGTAAGTGTCTGAATGGCGTAGAGAACTCCGATTTTAATGAGTAAGATGGATTGTAACTTTTAAAGCATTTAATCTAGGAAAGTGGTGTTTGGATCACAGTACAGCCTAAGCCAGAGATGGACCTGTGTGGCTGTTCTCAAGGTCAGTTTAGCTCTCTGTCTGCAGTATTCACGTTAAACCAAAGTACTGCATGCAGGCTCTAGAAGAATATGGACAGAGATCTTAGTTCTATTTTTATCAGATTTGTGAATGAGTAGAAGGGACATTGTCAAGTGATCTGTATTTATAGAGAAAAAAAACCAAATGAAGGTATATTACATAATAATGAGCTACTGGTTCAATTAAAAGCACTTTCTAGGTAGTCTTCAGTCAAGAAATCACTTCTCTCTCTAAGCCTCCTGCATGGCCCTGGAAAACATAAGTCTCTGTGCATGTCATAAAACGTGAATGACATGCTCTCCTGTCTCAGGTTTCTAAAAGACCTTAGGATCACAGGTACTATTAAAATGCAAATGCAAATGCAAGTAAATTGTTTTGGAAATACAAAGGTGGTATAGTAGAAATGCTCTGATGGCACAGACGTTTCTATTTCAAATGTGGCTACTGATAACATATTTGAAGTGGACTGTTGGTAACTTTTTGGCCTAACAAGTTTATATGACAACTATGTTTTGTTTCGATGCATTTTTCAAGCAGTCTGGTATTTCATTTAGGAAGACTAGAACAATACACTGAAAAATGCCAGCTGTTACAAACTGCATAACTATTTTCTGTGCCAAAAAAAGTAGAACTTTGATCTTTTCTTCTTGATCTAACCTAAAATTCTGAGAAAGCAATACATCTTTTTATTTTCCACATCCGAGTTCAAAAACAGCACTTGCATTTGCTCAGATCAGCTTGACTGTAGGTAGTTACCTCCTCTGAATTTAATTTTTCCATGTAGGAGACAAATAGAATGGTTCAATTGTTTGTGTAAAACAAGTCTTGCTAATACTAGGAATACCAGCAGAGTTAAAATCAGTGCCTTCCCTGTGGCTTTGATCAGCCATTCTCTGGAGCTTTCTGTAGGTCATAATCTCATCCCTATCTTTTACCAGGGAAGAAGATAAGATCCATAACGGTATACTACAAAATTGAGTGAGCAGGTAGTTAATTTATTCATAAGGGCTGCATTTCTGTTGCTGCATAAGGGCAATTGGTGTGCTTTGGTTTCGATTTTTGTTGGATTTGTTGTGAGAGGCCATGGCCTTCAAGAAAGCAAGATGGCATTTCCCCATGCTTACAGTGGTCTAGGTGCCTCTGCACTTTGCAGATGCTGTTATATGCCTACGTAATTGCTAGTCTAAAACTTGTTTTGCTACACAAAATAGCTCAAAAGATGACAAATCCTTCTAAAACCAGAAATATTTCCACCTACTTTCCTTTGGACAGGCTCTTCAGACCTGGATGTCACCACAGGAAGGGATGAGGGCAGGGAGCAGGCTGGGGCTGTGGTCGAGGAGAGGGAGCTTGCTAGGTGCCTATTTGCACGTCCTGTACAGACTAGACATGGGCTGCACTGTCCCCTTGACCTCCTGCAGCACAGCTGGATTGAGTCCTAAGAGTCATGCAAGGTATTTTTGTCAGTAATCAGTATAAGAATACTCTCCCTGCAAGGCCCCAGTGGGACATTTAGCAGTGAGATGATAGCATTACCAGCCTAATAATTCTTCTGCTTCCCTCACTTGTGTGTTTCTGAGTTTGAAGCTGCTTCTTTGAAAGATTATTACCATGACCCAAACAACAAGATACAATCAAGCGGTTGCTTTTCTGTGTCCTTCTCCTGCTTCATTTCAGTTTGAAGCATTTACCACAAGCAGCATCTGAAAGGGACTCAAATATCAGTGTGCTTGACCCCGCACTACAATTTTGACTTATTTAATCTGTCCTATTTACCAGTAAATATGAGATTTTAATTTTCAAATTAAACATGAGCCTTTTTTTATCTTGTGTTTTGCTTTTGCAGCTAAAAAAAAAAAAAAGGCAAACAAAGCCCCCACCAAACCAGAACCAAAAAGCTGGTCACATGGTGGGAACAAAATAGAGGGGAACAATGCCAAAGCTTAACAAGGATTTTTAAAACAGTCACTTCAGTGTTTTGCTGAATCGCTGTGTCACTTGTGGCATCTGTAATAACTTTTGCATCCCCAAATGCTGGGAACGGAGCGCCCTTAAAATGTGTCTCCAATTAAACATATCTATGCAAAATAGGAACAATGCAGACAGTTTAGGGGAGAGAAAACTAAGTGCATTTTAATGGCAAATATGTAAATAGGTGACCTTTTCTCAACGCGGTTCATTCTCAGCGTGTACGCTGAGGGAAAGCTGATGCTGGCGAGCGGCAACACAGCTTCGTAAAAGGCAGAGCTGGAGCTCAGTCATGTGTTTTGGCCATGCTCAGTGCCCCCGCCAAGAATCACAGAGTATGAGGTAGATGATAAACGCAGAACTGAATCACAAATGTGTATTTTGATTTTCGTGCCAAGCTGTCTTCCTAAGCTGGAAAAGTGGGTTCTAATGAGAAAAATGCAGTGTGAAGTTTGGGATTGGTTTGGGGATTTTTTTTTCAGTGGAAAAGAAGAACCTCCCAGCTGAAGTCTTCTACATCCAGATTTCCCTTTTGTTTTTACAGAAATCTGGCATCAGTACAGCTTCATTGTTGAGGCTTCTCCTTCCTGCGATTGTTTTTCCATGGATTCCTACTCAGGGCAGGAGAGAAACCCAGCCAGCCTTCTGCTTTTTGCTCTGTATCCTAGTTATCCTAGCAAGGCAGTGGCCCTGTTGGCTGCTGCATCATCCCACCTCCAGTTTGTAAGAGACCCCACAGGGAGATGCCGTGGAGGTGGGCACACAGGTAAGGCGCCAGCCTGGGCTGGCAGCAGGCATGTAGGCATGGTCTGGCAAGCACCCACCATCCCTCTGGGTGTGGCTGCTTCCCCAGTGGAAAATCCCAGCTCCTCCCATGCCCTGGGAAGCTCTTCTGGCCATCCGGGTTTTCCAGCCAGCAGCAGGGCAGTGCCAGGAGCAATTCCCAGTTGACAGCTGATTTTTTAACTGCAGTGTTTCTTTTCCAGTGCTTGTGTTCTTGATCTCCACCAGTTTGGGATCAGTTATGTTCATCTCCCTACAGCACAGCAATGTATTTTCCAATGAGAGACAGGAACAAAGTCAACTAAATCCTTGTGAAAGCAACGAATGACCTGCTGTCCGAAGGTACCAGCCTGGTGATGGGCGGTGGAGCAGCAGTGGATTTTCTTTAGCTGTTGTTCTGGGACACAGACCTATGTTGTTTGCTTTGGGTTAATGAAGTTTAGGACTCAGTATTTAGGACTCCAAGGAAAGCCTTGGAGGTTTAAATAGGCCTTAGCTTTGCAATTTCAGTGTCAGGAAGCAAGCAAAGTCAGCCCTTCCATGTCAGGATACTGCTTGCTTTACCCTCCAAACTGTTCTTGGTGAGCTTTACTGTTATTTCACCCAGTGCCCGCGAATCACTGCCACTAGACAGCAGCAATGGGGATCCCCAACCGAGGTAACAAGACCTGCCCTGAACACATACAGCTGTGTTTTTGGCTTCACACTCCACATTATGTCATTTTAAAAGGCTCAAATATTAGTTCTGTGGAGAAAGATGCTGTAGTTGCAATGGCAAGGCCTTAATCCTCATGCTTGGAAGTAGCATAAGTGCAATAGAATTGCTTTCCCTCAGGCCACACTGATGCACCCTCCCCATGGGAAGTGTTCAAGGTCTGGATCCGAACCTGGAGGTGGGAGCCAGCCAGCAGGGCCTGGGAGATGGCAGTGTCTGGCTTACAGTAATGGATTATACAGTCCTTGCAGAAGTACAGGGAACATGTGTCTTTTAGTTTACCCAGTCCCTGGAATAATTTCCACATTCCTTTTGGGGTGGAAACTACCACGCTCAGTACATGCCACAGCTCCTCCTCTTCTGGCTTGGCAAGCCAGGACTGCAGTTTGGGAGAACAATAAGCAGGAGGTGGGGGCTTCCTTTCTGAGAGAAGTGCCTCTGCACTAACCAGGCCTGCCAGCTTTGAAAATCAGGCACTGCTCTGTTGTTTTGGGGTTGTTTAAATAGACATAACACGCAGCAACACAAGGAGGGGAGTTAGCGACACAGGTATAACACCCAGCCAACAAGTTTAATGTGACGAGGTGGTGACATGCCTGAGCTGGGGCTACTCCAGCCCTGCATTTGCTTTCCTTTCTTCCCTCACAGCGTTGTGGAAGTCTGGCTTTTCCTTTTCTCTTTGTCAAAGACGTGAAAGTCACGTCCTGTGCTTAGTTAAAGCTCACGCCATGTTCTGTCCAGGCCGTTGCTTAAAAAGGGGAAAATATGCAAACTGCTGCTATTGCTGGGTGGAATCCCAGGAAGCTGAGTTTTTAGCTGGATTTTTAGCTCATCCCTGAATGAGCCACAACAGCTTGAGAATGAAAGCAGGATGTGAGGCTGAGTGTGACCGGGAGCTGCAGCACTGCCCCTCTCCTCATCCTGAGGGCAGATGCAGTGGCAGTTTTTAGGGGCATTGGTAAGTTATGTGTTCTTGTCTCAAGTTTGCCAATTAAAACGAAAAGAAAGCCCTTTCTTTAAGTTTACTTAAAAACCCCAAACCCCACAACAGAACAGCTCCTTCACACATACACTAAGAGTTAGTAAAAGATGGCTCTTTCCCCAGATTTGTTGAGTATAAAAGGTGGCACTTTTCCCACATTTACTACGAGTTAGCAAAACAAGATCTCTTTCCTCAGGTCCAACAGCAGATAGTAGAAGACAGCTCTTTCTCCAGGTTTGCCAAGATTTAAAAGGCTCTTTCCCAAAGTTTGCAAAAAGTTAACTAAGAAAGGGCTTTCCCTCCCCAAACTCCCCAAGAGTTAGCAAAAAAGACAGTTCCTTCCCCAGGTTCACTAGGAGTTAGCAAAACAGGCTTTCCCCCTGAGTTTGCTGAGAGTAAAAGTGCGTGTTTCTCCTAAACTTGCTGAGAATTAAAGCAGGCGCTTTCCCAGAGTTTGCCAAGATTAAAAGAACTTCTCCAAAGTTAGGAAGAAGACAGCTCTTTTGCCAAGTTTAGGTGTTAGTAAGAAGTCAGCTCTTTCCCCTGGTTTGCCCAGAACGCAAAGCAGCTCTTTCCCCTTTCCTTAAGCGTGCTAGGAGTTAGCAGCAGCGGTCTTTCCCTGTGTGGCCGGGGGGCCGTGTCTCACCTGGAAGATGAGCACCTTGAAGCGGTCCCGCCGGAGGAGCTGTGCGTGATGCTGCTCCAGCCGCCGCACCTGATCGCATTGCCTCTCCAGCCGCTCCCGCACGGCGCGGGTATGAGCGCACACCTTCCGCGACTTCTCCAGCAGCTTCTCCACCGCTTCCCCCGTCGCCCCGTGGCTGCGGCACAGTTTCCCCAGGTCTCCCTGAATACCCCGCACCGCCCCTTCCAAACCCCGCTGCCTCTGCTCCATCTGCCGCTGCTGGCCTTCCACCGCTTCCAGCATCGACACCAGCTTCTCCAGCAAGGCCAGCACGGTCAGGGCATTCACTTGCCCCCCGACCGCCTCCGACGGCGGTAGCGGAGGCACCGCGCTGCCTCCCGCTGCTTCCCCCATCTTCCCGTCGGGAATGGGACGGCCGAAACCGCTGCCGCTCTTAAGGGCTGTGCCTTCCCCTCCCTCGGGGAGGTTTCGGGCAGAGCCCGGCCCCGATCCCGGCCCGCCCCGGGCTGTCTCCGGGATCGGGGCCGGGCTCCCGGTGCCTCCCCGCATCCCGTCCCCCCCCCCGTGTGTTTGGACAACAAAGGAGGGGATTCTCGCCCCACACTTGGCAAAACGCGGTCTTCTCCTTCTCGCAAGCATCAGTAGATGGCAGGAGATACCGCGGAATGCGGTTGCTGGAGGAGGAGTTGGGATTGGTGGTGCTGATGGTCCGGGGGAGTTCTTGGGTGATTAAAGCCTGTCTCGTTGAATCGGAAGGAGTTTAATAATAATAAAAAATAGAACAAATAAGTAGTTACTATATAAAACATAGCGTTTATGATAATAAATTAGCATTAACGGGCCAAAGCATGCTAATATCTTAACATAATATTACCATAGTTGTGGTTATATTAATATAATTATAGGCATATATAATTGCAGTACTTGAAAGGGGCTTATAAAAAAGATAGGGAGAGGGCATGTTGCAATAGGATGAGGGGTGATGGATTTAAACTGAAAGAGGGGAGATTCAGGCTGGATGTGAGGAAGAAATTCTTTACAATCATGGTGGTAAAATCCTTCCACAGGTTGCCCAGAGAGGTGGTGGATGCACCATC
>JBCJKH010007725.1:0-10541 GCA_039877255.1 Loriculus beryllinus | reverse complement strand
CAAAAATACAAGTCTTCCTAGAGCATCTTGCACTGCTAGTACGAACCAGACAAAGCAAACATTTCAAACATGCAAAGTAGTCATAGAGCACTGTGTGCAATTGATGTGTGAGTAAAGCTCCCACGGTAGGTATGGGTGCATTCCACAAGGATGCCATTGACGATGCTTCACTTCTGGCTCAGTGAGCAGGATGCTCCTTCCCAGCGATCTCATAATGCTTTTTCACACAATTTGTCATCCAAGGAGAAACCCTCCATGTTGAAACAGATGGTTCCTTAACCAGCTGGTAACCAACTCAAAAATACAAGTCTTCCTAGAGCATCTTGCACTGCTAGTACGAACCAGACAAAGCAAACATTTCAAACATGCAAAGCAGTCATAGATGGAGATGGGCAGCTCAGAAAACAAATGAAAACACAGGCAGATTAGTAGTTTCACTTGGGAGAATCTCTGACATTACATTTAGCAAAACTTCAGAATTATTTCTGAGTCTGATTTTGTCCTTACAAAAGGCTTAAGAGAATGTGCAGGTAGTGCCCAATTACATTAACTGTCCCTGCTAATAGCTATTCAGAAAGAGGCTTTCACGGACAAACAAAAAAGGAAAATGTTTCTACAGATTCAAAGGTTCTTCTCACTACCAACATTATTGCCAGATGCAGTACAATTGCAGAAGCATATGGGATGAGAAACAGGAAGGATGGAAACAGGAAGGCTAACTAAACACTCAAAATCTTGTAGGTAGGAACACATTTTTTAACAATGTTTTTGGGGATGCTGGGCGCAAACAGGTGCCAATTAGTTACCAAGCTAATAGAAGAGAAACCTATTCGTTTGCAGATTAAATTAGTAATTCAGAACTACAGTGGATTAACAGTACCATTCTGTAAAGCTTAGTTGCTCAGTCACATCACTTAGCCTTTCTAGTGGATTGATGGCTGCTGTTAGCAACTGAGACAATAAACCTTAAGGAAACCTAACATATTCTAACCTGAGAGTCAACACATACCTATGCAGGAAAATACAAAAGGCCAGGTTGGACGAAGCCTTGGGTGGCACGGTTTAGTGTGAGGTGTCCCTCCCTAAGGCAGGGAGGCTGGAACTAGATTATTTTAAGGTCCTTTCCAACCCTAACTATTCTATGATTCTATGATTCTAAATGATAAAAGCTCGACATTTTCTCTGTCCTCTCTATACAGAGTGTTTCATTTGTGCGTGTCAATAGCAATGACCTCAGGAATAGTGTTTTTTAGTTTCTTAATGAATGATGTTTTCTACTTCTGTGATGGCAGACTGGGGCTACAGTGCCCTGTCATTCTTGGACAGTTCAGTGGCATTAAGCCCACTAGGAGGAAATCCTGGGAAGACTGCAACAGTTGTGCTCTTTGGAAGACGAAAAGGTTCCATCACAAGAAGTACAATATTTCTTTCTACTTTTCCAGTTGGCAGTCAACTGGATAAGTAGAAAGAAAATACTAATGATTAACAAACTCATTCTGGCAGGCTTTTTTCCAGCTAGGTTTTGTACTACTAACGTTGTGTTGCAGGACACAGCAAAGATTTATCTTCAATAAAAGCTGTTTTCGCAAGAGTAATTTGGTGTGCAAGTGTTCAAACAGCCCCAGGAATCAACTGAAAAATCAGATTTATCTTCTTAACAACCAAAAATCAAACCCATGAAAAACTTTCTTTTTTTCCCATAATATTCTTCATTTGTATGAGACAAAGAATTGCTGAATTTGTAGATGACTGAAGAGGGAAAGGCTCAGGGTTTTTGATTTTCCAAACCTCATAGGTGAGAAGTATTAACACCGTATTACAGAAGTATGTAAAGAGCTCTAAAAGACTGGGATGAACCACTCTTGAGAAAGATAAAATGTGGGTATGAGTCTGACGACAGACAAATTCTGGCAGCTGTCACAAACCTCTGTAAAGCTCTTGTAACACCTTCATAGCTGACATCACTACATACATCTTTTTGCATGCAACATGCCCAAATCATAAAGCAAAAAAACTATACTGTCAACAAAGCATTTCTTTCATCTAAAATGACATGCCACCATTAACAGCAGTGCTGCTAGCTTTGAATGATGTGTTACCTACTGTTCCATCTACTGAGCAGAGAGAAAAATAGGGGAGAAAAAAGGATCCTTACAGTTCCGAATCAATCCTATAGTCTGCCCTGGCACACAGAAAGCAAATCCTTTCAGACATGAAAATTGATTTGGGTCCTTTAGTCTTTAGTTTCAACCTGAGCATCTGGAAATCCCTTGGGCTGATTCAGAGACTGAGGTGCTCAAGCATCTCTTCTGGAGATGGTTGCATTAGTAAGTGTCTCTTCAGAATTAAGAATGACTCCTTCCAGATCAGGCTGTCTCTTTCCAACTCTTCTGTCACATGCTGTTGTCAGGAACAAATGACTGATTTAAACCTAGGTGCCCTTAATAAAATCACATAACAAAAGTAGATTGAAGAGACACCAGAAATCCAAGGGGGTAGAACACCCACCTGCTCTAGGCACGTAAACAGGCAAATGTCTGGTGCTACAGCACTAAGCTATAGTGTCAAACATAACTAATTGTTACAGTTATTTCTCAAACACAGCACTACTTAGGAAAACAGAAACAGTGAATCCAGAGCATGCTAGAAATAAAGGCCATTTTCTCACAGTTCTTAGAACAACAGTCTTTTGAAGTATTTTCTCCTTTCTATGAAATCACTTTCCAGAAAAAAACACCCTTTTCTATTTCTCACGTCTTTCTTTGTGCCATACCCAGTGATGACTTGCAGTCATCAGTCAGAGCTCCATTGGCCAGTGATGTCCATCAGCAGCTCTAGCTTGTAGGGAAAATACTACCTGTCTTCTACTACAGAGCCTCATTCTTGTTTCAGGGCATAAAATGACATCCCATTTCTGCACTCTTTCCTCCAAAAATAACATTACCTTTCATGTCATCCAGTCATGTAGCTGCCCACCACAGAAAAACTGTTTGTAGCTCTTCTACTGTCCATGAAAACAGTTTCCTTTGCAATGAAAGACCTTACATTTGCCCTAAAGGTATCCTGATAGCACTCTAATCTCTCACAAGCATCCCAGATTCAAGATGGAAACTCTCATCAAACCATGAACTGGTTTGCTGCTATTTGGCTGCTATTAAGGCAGTTTAACAGCAAAGTAATAAAAAACTGAAAAAAAGAAAACCTGTTTGCATAGAAACCCAAACAAAAGCAATGGACTGCTTTCCCTCAACAATGTATTTCTCACTTAGGATACAGTAAATACTGTTCTGTTCCTTTATACCCGTATAAATAATTTCATGTGAATAATTAGGAAAAATGATGCAAATTAGTCTCTTTCTCCAATTACTTATGCAAATTACCCTCTTCAATTTCATTAGTGGCTATGGTAGAGAAAATCACTTCCAGTTCTTAGGCCAAAGGACTATAACCATGTTGTGCAATGCAAGGGGGCCTATGTAAGAAAAAGCACCTATGCCTAAGAGACAATTTTTAAGCCCTATTTATAACACAGTGAGGTTATAAATAAATTTGCAAGACAAAAAAAAATATTTATATGAATAATTTGCTTCTGCTCTGGCAAAAGAACTCTCAAGAAAAAAAAAAAAAAGGCCCCATAAGAGTCAAACATCCACAGACACAGAGCAGTAGCTTGTGCACCAGTTCACACTGAGTTTCTTCAATTTCAGGCTTCCAGAAGGATTGCTTTCTCTTTGCAAACCAGTCCTTTGATATGCTTATCATGCGTTTAAAGCGATTTATGGATGAGTATATAGCCCTGTCTAAACTAATTTAAAAAAAAATTAAATCAATCCACCAGCATCTACTGTATTAAATCATGTAACCATTAGGAAACACTCTGGCACACCAAACCTACCCATTAACAAGCATAGTTGAGGAAAAAAGGCGACAATAGAATCCCAGACAAGTTCTCTTTCTCTCTCATTTTTGTGAGTGAGAGAATTTAACAAGCAACCGTTTTCCAGCAGTTGACCATGAAATAGTCATGTTTTATTTATTCTGCACAAATGGCAAATCACAGCAAAGTGTAGCCTTAGGATTAATCAGTGGGCTTTTATCACTGGGGGACCAGTTGGACTTTTGGTTCCTCTCAGAGCAGCTACAAATCACTCTGATTAGATGCCTGCCTGAGACATACATCATTCGACTTTGCTGGCCTCAGGCATAATAGCTGGAAGACTGTATAAAGGGGATGAGCTTCCACAGAGTTGGTCACTAAGGCTTGATGTAAAGGGTGAAAATTAGTGTGTCTGAGAGAAGGTTAGTGAACAACAGCCAGCTATGCCGCAAAAGCCTAATCTAGAAAAGAGAGTTACAGAGCCATAAAACACTGAGCTGCCTTGATTCCTGGATAAAGGTCTGTCAATTTTACAGCTCAATGCTAATGCTGGTGGTATGCTGGGGGTCATAAAAGTTGCAGCTTTCCTACCTCCACTCGGTAGAAGAAAAGGAGCTACTATGGAGAAGAATCAGAAGCCAACACAAAGATAAGAGGAAAATTGATACTGGTTAAGATTATCTGTAATTGATGTTATGATGCCAGCTCTCTTCTGGATGGCAGCCAGGAGCACCTGGTCTAATGAATCTACCCCAAAGACATACAAGCCTGCAATGTCAGTGACTTGGTCTTTCTAGAAATGTTGGCAGAGGAGGACCTTAACAGTTAGCAGTCTTGACAAGATGATGTTTATTTCCTGGTCCCATTAAAATTTGTCCAAATTTGGCCCAATGCAAACACATGGAATGGTTGGCTTTAGATATGCTGAAGCTCTTACTAAGGAATTTATTTTTTCTACATTCCATTTATACTGCATAGCTCCCCATCCACTGATGCTAACATGCCAGGTTCAAATCTGAGTTGTTTTATTTTCCAGTTCCCAAATCCAGATGCTTCTGTATACTACCTGCAGCACAGGCTTCCCTGCTGAGGTGCTGTATGGCTCTCCACTGTGACTCTCCACACAGAGTAACAGTTTACTGCTGCTGCTGTCAGGGAACGCAATACTAGTTGCAGTGTGATGGTACCCTACATCAACACAGAGTAACAAAGGCTGTAAATCTAGCACTGAAGATTTAGGTCCAAACCCTGCACGGCATGCTGTGTGCTGTAATGGCTTGCTAAAACAATATGTATTCAATTATTTGGAAGTGCTTCATTTGGTTGTTACATGATACATAAATTTGCAGAGTCCATTCCTGGCATTTAGGATCCCTGTGTTCCTGACTTCACTGTATGTGTTTCCCTGCTTAGACACACAGTTCTTGTACTGTTTGTGAATTTAAATAATATTTTGAGCTCAGTCAGGTTATGAGGTTTATATAAAAGTAAACCATTCAAATTAGGAAAAGTAAGTATTACAGCAATATTACTTATCACCGGCTGCATGAACATGATGGATGTGTTTTCTCTTCCCTTTACACATTATCCATTTGATTCTTTAGCCTCTTGTCAATACCCATATTCACAGCAGCTCCTTCTGTTCAGTGAGCAGAAAGAAAAAGTATTTTTCTTTGAAGCTGACGTGACCACTGCTCAATGAATCATTCAGCAAGTACTACTGCAGCTCAGTCATCCTAGAGGCTGTATTAGTCCCAAGATCCTTGAATCTACAGCCAAAATGAGCCTTAGTATAGAGTGTCTTCTGTAGTTAAGATAAGCAGTAGCTTGCAAAGTATTAGGGAAAAATCCTATACTCTGATCTGAGGTATATTATAATAGGATCTGCTTAATATTCAATAGAGCGCTTTCAACATGCTTTCATTTTAAATACAGTTAAAATGCATTGCAATCTCATATTTATCTCTCTGGAGAGCCTAAGAATATTTTCTCCATTGTACTGCAAATGGAAAAGAATACTTCAGTGTCCTGACACATTCCTTTGGAGATTTTCAGTGCTTTAAATCAAAGCACCAAAACAAGAGTTTATTGTAGCAACCTAGGGGGAAGCATCATCTCCAATATCCTGATTCTTTGCAGCTGCTCATGCAACCTGGTTATTAACAGTAACAAATACTGTTAATACTGGGGACTTCCTTCGGAAGAAAGACCATCTATATGTCCGCACTGCATATTCTTTACATGTAAGAGCTATCCACAAAAATTTGGGGGAATTTATGTCCAGATGCATACCTACTCATATATTCTCATTCTTTTTAAGGATGAAGTTTTCATTACAGGAAATAAAATGTCTAAGGTGAAAAAGGCCATCAACTTGAAGAGTCAAGAGTTCAGAACAAGCAGTAACAAAAAACTTAATTCAGTTTCACTGTACAGGCAGGTTATGATATAGTTATTAATTATATGCATATTTTCAGTTGGATTCCTATCTCCTTCAGGACCCAGGATACACAGAGCTCAGAGTGAGTCATTATAACGTTTTGGCTATGCTCACTCAAATTCTGGCGTTTGGCCTTATTAACTACACAACAGACTTTCCTATGCAAACTATAGAGCTGCTAATTTTCTCATGGTTGTTTCTACAGTAGTCTGCCCCTGATCATCTCAGTTATTCCAGTCAATTTTGTTACTGTCCCCTAATTTTCAGACAAGGGAACCAATGCACAGTGTCAAAGTGAAACACACAAGAATTCCTGGCCTAAACTGAAACACAAAATTTGATTTATCAGATTACACAGCCTTTGTATTTCAAAGCAAAGCTCAACTAGACATCAGCTGTGGTTGTGAGAGCTCAACAGTTTTACAGCATTAGGTTTGTAGAAAATGAGACCTACATCAAGTGACTACTTATCAGAATTTAAGAAACTTTGCTGGGGTTTTTTGAGGCAGATGCAGGAACAGTCTACAAGGGCTACAAGGGGCATTTATTTGCTTTATCTGTGATACTGTTCTTCTAACACACCCCTCATTCTTTCCCCATACACCCTCTCATTTACGCAACTATGAACTATACAACTTCCACTCCATGTACTTCACGTGGCTGGAGCCTTTTGGAGGGAAAATAATCCATGTAATAAATTAGTGTCCTGTAGCATTTCTGCACATGAATATCAATTTAAGATTGCAGAGAAAATTGACTGCAGTATTTCTTAACTTTGACAGCCTAACTGTTCCAACATCAGCATTGTTTTAACATATGAAATCACGCTTTAAAGTACCAGGACTTTTAATATAAATTTCTTTAGGCAGAACAATACGTAATAGTGAGAGGTCTAGATACAATTTAATACAAGTTTCTAATGCTTGAATTAACGAAGCCACAGAGATAGCAAGCCACTATTTCTCAGGGTGACCAGGTAGTAAGGGTGTTTGGAACACAGACCTTCAAAGTAGTTTTCAAAGCTGTTTGCTGGTAGTAGAGGTTATTAAAATTAAGAATTCTTCAGCATTTTCCAAATGTCTCAAGTTTTAGGGAAAATATGCTCTCGAAGATTACTTCCTTCTGTACTTTTTAGTTTTGTTTTTGCACTTAGTATGATTCCTGGTATGTATTGCAGGAGAGCTCTGATCACTGTATTCTTACAACTACACATATTCAGGGACATTAGGGGCAGGCTTAACTTATGCTAATTTCAGCTTGAGTTATGTACATTTCACAAAATTCAAAATGCCAGAATACAAATCTACCTACATAAAACATAATCACAGATCTTGTCAGCCGTACTACCTATAACAGATTAAACATAGTACCTAATCAACAAAAATTAAGAATCAAATTTAGGAAATAGGGAGGCATGTTTCGATATATCCTAAATGCAGTCATTTCGGGATTTCATCAAAGGCAACATGAGGTACTTTTGCTTTTCATCCAAGTGATTTAATTCTGTTTCTGAAGAAGCACTGCATCTTATCTCTTAGCATAAAACCTGGGTAGCAATAATGAACTACCTTGCAGAACAATTTTTTTAAGAAGAAAGAGAATGAGAAAGCAAGCAAGGATTGTCCATATTCTGATAAAACATCCATATCAGAATCAATCAAAACTTTCAGAGTTTTTTTGCTGCTGTTCACAACAGATTTATCAAGGGTACAGACATTCTTAACTCTTGTAAAGAAATGACTCTTCAGGTATATATCTAGGCAGTATGAAAAATATGGATGGTACCAATAACTCTGGTACTCAGGAAAACATCCTATGAGATTATCACAACTTAACTGAAATCAGAAGAAACAGGATATATGATGGGTTGTTAGAACATAATTCAAATGCTTCTGTTCAGAAATGCATACAACTCCACATAGGAGACACATGCATTTTCTTATAAAACCATACATCTCACACAGAAAACAATCCACCTCTATTTCCACGTACATAAAACATCCATCTTAACAGCTGGAGAATGCTGCCAGGCAGTGATGTAGGCCATAAGGAGCTTAGCAGTTGCATTCCTTCCTGCCTCTCCCCTGCAAATACTCTTAGACCCAGTTAAGCAAAGGAAGACAGAGGCAGATTGTAAGATAAGCCATGGGGCAGTAAGTTATTCCTGATGTAGAAGTATGTCTTTAACAAATGGAAAATACTGGTATGATACTTGATACAATTTTATTTTCCTTTCTAGGTTATGGAAGCATCCAGAGTAGGATTTAAAAAAATCACAAGCATCTGATACTAGCCCTCATCCCCAGCTGACAGCAATGGGGAAATTAACCATTCCACTCAAAGGCATTAAGATACTCTGCCATGAATTAATACGTTCCACGAAACTTGTATTCAACAGATGCGTGAATTTTGATCTGAGGGCTGGAGCACCTCTCCTGTGAAGACAGGCTGAGAGAGTTGGAATTGTTCAGCCTGGAGAAGAGAAGGCTCAGGGAGACCTAACAGCAGCCTCCCAGTACCTAAAGGGGGCCTACAAGAAATCTGCAATGACAGGACAAGGAAGAATGGCTTTAAACTGAAAGAAGGGAGATTTATATTAGATAAAAGGAAGTTCTCTACCATTAGGGTGATGAGGTACTGGATCAGGCTGCCCAGAGAACTTGCAGATGCACCATCTCTGGAAGTGTTCAAAGCTGGGTTGGACGGGGCTTTGACAAACCTGTTCTAGTAGAAGGTGTTCCTGCCCATGTCAGGGGGCTTGGAACTGGATGAGCTTTAAGGTCCCTTCCAGCCCAAACCATTTTGTGATTCTACAATTTTGGATGGGGACACAATCCAGAACTCAGCAGGAGCACCACTGTCTCTTGTGGTGGCAAAATATAGCCCATCAGGCCTCCTACTGAGGCAAAAATGTCTTGCTGACTCAAGGTATCTTATTCCCCTGTGTGGCGGCTGTTCTCACCCCACTCCACTTTGCTCCACAACACTCCTGGGAATCAGCTGAAGAAGAAAAGGCTGCCCTGCTTGGAGTGGTTGCTGAGTACAAGCTACTCCTGTCCCAGTACAAGCAAGTGGCTCCCACAGCTCCTGCAGGAACTTGTAGAGCCACCTCTTGTCAGGGAACAGTGTTGGAATGCAGTTTTTCAGGCTAAAAAAGCAGTGGCCTGATGTACAGCCTCCTATGCCCCACTTCAAACACTACTTACAGCCAAGTTCAGCTGGCCCTGAATCTCATTCTCTCTCCAGATGGTGATTAGTGCCCACACATTGGTCTCAAGCCATAAGGCAGCATGTTCACAGGAAGGCCTGTAGTGAGATGTTAGCAGTTGAAAAGGAGCAGAGCCAATCATTGCAGAAGGAGCAGACAGCTGAGAGAACAGCGTGAAGCTGTGCTCCATGGTCTGAGCAGTGCTGCCTATACAATTAAGCAGCTTCCAACAAATATGACCTCTGCTCAAGTGACTGTAGAAAGCAGACAAAAAGTATCCTCCCCAGGAATGATTGCTCTGTTCAGCTACAACAATGCAGAAATTGGCTCTACCTTAGGGGTTGTTCCATCACTGAAACCCATTCACCTTTATAAAGCACAGCAGAAGATTTCACAGTAGTTTTTACTCAAACTCTAACCTACCTGGCAATGTGATTATCAATAGAACCATCCCTCCATGCATAAATATAACATGTAAAAAGAACTAATCATGGTCAGGACATTGAACTGGTGTGGACAAAGTGTAAGCGAAGTATTATCACTGTTGCTAAGTAGTCTGTGTTGGTATCACAGAAAAGGCAGACAGGTTTAAGCACAAAGGTTTGTAAGTACTCTGATCACACCCTAAAGGACTTCACCCATCTCCTGCAAACACTATTTTCACTTCAACACTTATCAATTCCATTCTTCAGGTGGAATACAGTTGACACAATGATACTGTTCATGACACTCCTTACGAAACCAATTAATTATAAATTAAGTGCAAGGCCAAAACTTGGAATTTAACCTATAACTCAACAGAGGTGGCATTAAGAGAGAAACTAATACAGTATGGGATTTCGGCAGTCTACATCATGAAAACAGTGGCACACAGCATTTGGACTTACCATATCTTCTGCAAGCTTTGAAGCCCTAGTCATGAATATGAAAACTACCACAGAATCATAGAATAGTTAGGGTTAGAAAGGACCTTAAGATCATCTAGTTCCAACCTCCCTGCCATAGGCAGGGACATC
>JBCJKH010007711.1:0-12923 GCA_039877255.1 Loriculus beryllinus | reverse complement strand
AGGGAAGGGAAGGGAAGGGAAGGGAAGGGAAGGGAAGGGAAGGGAAGGGAAGGGAAGGGAAGGGAAGGGAAGGGAAATATGGGCTGATCATGTTCATTTCTTCCAGCTTCTAACATGTCTTCTCTCAGATGCAAACCCACCAAATAAGACCAGGAATGTGTGTGAGAGAAAAAGAGAAAAGTCTTAAAGGACTGCTATGAAAAAAGTCCAGAGAAGATGTGTTCATGGTCTGTGAAGCCTCCTGGTGGGATAGCCAAGGAGTGGGACTCTGCTGCTGCAAAATGGGTTTTTGCTTTGCTGTCAGATATCAACACAACCGGTAGGACCCTCTGGGCAACATTTGTCAGGAAACAGGGAAAAAGCATCTTATCCAGGAATATTTTAGGTATGCTTTATAAAAGCAGAGAACATTTCATCTGCCTCTGCTTAACCTTGCTTAGAGCCCCCCAAAAGGCAATAGAACCCCTACAGTGAGGTGTGTTTATTTTCTGCTCAGTTGGAAAGCAAAGGTTCTATTACTGTTAAAGGGAGTTACAAGTATTCATCAAAGAAAGAAATGACCCATAAAGGCAGTTAAGTTAGTTTTATTCCCGCTGCATAAGTCAACCTCTTTTCTATATATAAAATGATGGGGTTAGAAAAGGATATTCATCAAGTCCACTGATTTGACTGGCTGCACTTCCCCGAGTACTTCATAATTTGTAGTTATAAATAAATATGTTTTTAATAACCAATTGGTATTTAAGTAACATACAATAACTGTCTTATTAAATCCCACTTTTTAGAATGAATAACCAGTTAGACGTTGAAAACGTGGGTACGAACCAGCCACAGGATTTCAGACCCTTTTCTTTTTTATATACAAGCCATAAATATCACTATAAAATTACTTGGTTAGCCAAGGCCCTGGCTGAAGCCAGCAGAAGACCCTCCTCTCTGACGTTGCCTTTAAGTGATCATATACTTTTCTGGTACGATGACTTTTTAAACAATAACCACACATTATTTTCTTTGGCCACCTCTTACAGTTCAAAAGGGGCAGCCTCAAACTCCAGAGTTGAAGTGAAGCAATGTGTCCTCAAACCATAGCCCAGAAAGTGAGGAGCATCTAATAGCAGGTTTGAGATTCTTGGTCTCAGTCAGCTGGGTCCACACTGCTTCCAGCAGTTCAGTTCCTGCATTGCCTCAAAAGGAGGAAAAAAATCCCCAAGAATGAAAAGAAAAAGACCACCACTCAGTCCTACATGCACAGAAGTATCTGACTTTGTCTATCTCAGATGAGGACAGACACACAGATACACAAACACACTCTTTCCCCTGATGCTGCTTTTACTTTAGAAGGAACAGCTGTGCACTGACCAGGGTCCAATCCAACTCCCATGTCAAGAGCATGTCTTAAATGGGAATGTAGAGCAAAGGGCAGAGGAAAGCAAACCTACCCTGGGTGGTAGGGTAGAGAGGGGATGGTTTCATGGCACATGGCCTTGGCTGGCTGCAGCATCCAAGTCTTGGTAAGAGAAAAGCACAGGGACATTGGCATGAGTTGGAATAGTATCTTGCTCCCATTCCTGGACTTCATAACCTCTCCTGACATTCAGCAGAGGATGCCACAGGTCTCCCAGGGCAGGCTGGTGCCAGTACCTAACCCTCAGTTCCAAGGTGGACCTGAGGCTGGTTGGGAAGAGAGGCAATTTTCTGGTGGTTGTGAAGGGCCAGGCACGGCTGAGGTGCTAGCAGATCCCTGGGGCAGATGCTTGTACAGGTCAGGACATGATATGAGTGCTGGATTTGCTCCTGCCCCTAACCTGCAGGCAGCAGCTCTTACTCCTCCTGCTCCAGCAGCTCACCCAGCCTTTGGCTTCTTCTTTCTTCTTTTCTTTATGATACACTTTTTTTTCCCCTTTTAACCCCCTGACAGAGCTGAGATTTGCTCCTCAGCACAGAGCCCCTCTGGAACTTCTCACTGTTCCACTCATGCACTAAAATCCATGCTGGACCATGGAATCATGGAATCACAGAATAATTTGGGTTGGAAGGGACCTTCAAAGCCCATCCAGTCCAGCTCCCTGCAATGAGCAGGGACATCTTCAACTGGATCAGAGTGCCCAGAACCACATCCAGCCTGGCCTGGAATGTCTCCAGGGATGGGGCATCCACCACCTCTATGGGAAACTTGTGCCAGTGTTTTACCACGATCACTGGACAAAATTTCTTACTCACATTCAGCCTGAATCTCCCTCTTTTAGTTTAAAACCATTACCATGCTCCAGCCACCGTGCTCTCCTTCCAGAGGACCAGAGCAAGTCACAGATGAAGTTTACCAGCAGGCTTGCTCCAATAACTTTTTCCCATCACACTTTTTTCCCCTGTTATTATTTTTTCAGCCCCCCCCCCCCTTATTTTATTTTAGGCGCCTCTGAGAGTTCAACTGTCGCCTGAGGCTTCAAACTAATTTTCTCTTCAGAAATGATTGCAGAAAGCCGCATGCATAATAAATCCCGTTATTGCTCTTGTTATTAAAATAGGTTGTTAGGGATGTGGACTTGGAGGCCTTTTTGTCTGATGACAGCAGTTCTTAGCTAGGCGCTTATGGCTTATTGACTAAGGCTGCCAGGTTCAGGAAAAAAAAGAAGGAATAAGAAAAGAAAATCAAAAAGGGAAGGAGCTGGAGCTACTGTTTAATAGTGAGAAAGTTGGGATGATCTGAGGCAGTTCTTTAAATCATGTCCATGGGCTGTGTTTGAAAAGACAGTGCATTTTCAGCAGCTCCAAGGCTGCACAGAGGGCTCGTCTGTGACAAGCTCTTTTCTGGAGCAATGATTAATTAATATTTCTTTGACATGATTTATTTGAATGATTAATTAATTCTGTGGCTGCCAGGACTGCATAGCCTCACCATGCTGGGCACCCAGCAAGCCCCAGTGTCAATGAGATGAAGCATCTGAAGGGATGAATAGGCTGAGGGACTGCAATGGAAATGAACAGGGCTGTTCTGCTTTTTCAGATGTGGACTGACACCCACGGAGGCAAAGCGACTGACTCAAGAGCACCCAAAAGCCCATCAACAGGACTGGTAACAGAAGAAACCCTTGTAAGTTCCTGCTTGGCATATTGACCATAAGCTCATGTTTCCTCATCTTGCTCCAACAAACCACGCGCTTCATCCAGCAACCTGAAAGATTTAGCAATGCAGAGAAGAGCCCCTTTAAAATGAAATGTGGTTAAAGCAGGAAATCTCCTGCGAGAATGTGTTCTTAAAACAATAAAAGGTTTTTGAGCAGGTTTGATAAGGAAAAGTACACTGTCTAATCATTAAATGGAGACATTTTCTGGTTACCACATGAAAATGTGCTTCATAAATCACTGTAGCCCTGTGGAATGAAAAGCTAATAATGGATGAGGCCATGCACTTAACAAGTTTCTTATGCATGGAAATTATGAAGCAGGGTGTGTTCCAACCTGGTGAAACCAAACATGTCATATCCATACTGGAGACAGTGCCAAAACTAGCAGAAGTCTCACAGGGAAACTTCTTGCTGCAGGCAGAGGGGGCAGGGGCGATGCACAAACCGCTGCAAAGGAACACGTTATTTCCAGTTCACTTTCAACACAGACCTGGCAAGCAGACAGCATTGCTCTGAGCCACCACCTCTGCAAGAGCCACCGGCATGAGATGAACCGAGAGGAGATGTTCAACGCCTTCCTGATGGTTTGATGTCTGCCTGCGTCTCACTCCCAAAGGGAGGACACTGACTCTGAAATCTTCCCTTTAATATACATGCAGATGATGTTGTGCAATAGTTGACAATTAATGACTATTTCAGCATCAAAGAAATACGTGTTGTTTAAAGATTTGTTTGTTTATTTATTTATTTATTTTGCCCAGGGTCAGGATAGATTTTATACTGTAGCATACCAAGGAGGAACCTCTGGAGATTCTACTGTCAAAACCATAATATCATGGTATTCCGGGCCTTGCTCTCCTTTTCAAGCACTGAGTGATATCCATATGATCAGTGAGTTTAACCTCTGCAGCTAGAACAGTGAGCAGGGTCGGGAAAGCAGTAGGTACTAGTTTATGTTTCAGTTCATCCTGGGAACAACTAGATCATGTCCTTTGGTTCTGAGGTGACCATACTGCAAACTCAAGGCAATGGGGATGTACCACCTTACTTCTGGTGCCAATGGGCTGAGGTTTTGCTGAGGGCTTCAGCAGAACTGGGACTTAACCCACTCTGTTCAAGAACTGTGTCACTTCCTGGGTTAGGGTATCAAAATAGGTCCTATAAACTAAGAAGACAACTGAACATAACAACACAGAAGAGGAAAAAGATAAATCCAGGAAACACTTACCCAACAAAGAAATATGGTCACTTTTTGAGTGTCAAGACTAGCTAAATGAGAAAACTCCTGTGGAAAATATAGAGTCCATTAGAGAAAATACAGACCCAACTGCATATTTAACAGGTTGAGAGCCCTAATTTGCAATTCTTGATCCAGTTAAGTGTGGAAGCTGACACTAGATGTGACTAAATTAAGTAGGCTGTTAATACCTGAAGTACCCAAATTGAAAACAACATGCCTGGCTTCAGCAAGAAGAAAGAAACTCAGGCATGGCTTCCTTGACCATGTTCCATTTATAGGTGAATTTTAAAGAACGCAATTTATGACACAACAATACAGAAGCAATTATAGAAATTAAAAATTACCAAGTCATTCTCAGGTATTCATAGAAAATTGGCATCTCCTGAATATTGAATTGTACTAGGCCCTACATTTCCATAAATACAGAAGATCAATAATTATCAGTGAAATGCTTTGTTAACGTCTGAAAGCTGGCAGGACTGAAATAAGATATGTCATTTATGTGTTACTGCCTGAAAGAGAGAAATAGTCTTTCCCATTCTCTTGCTGAATACACCCCTTGGCATTGCGATGAGGAATAATTATGGACCACTGCATTTGCACACTCAGGAAAGGAGTGCATGAACAATTGTTGGCTACATCTGACTTGTTCTTTTCCATGATGAACACTGCTATGTTCATAGTCCTTATATTTTGAAGTCTACAGAGCTGCTCCACCACACATCTTCATGGACAGATGGTGTGTTAAAAACAGCTGCTCTTGCAAAATACTTCGAGAGTCATTGAACAACAAAAAACTTTATTGCTAACCATCCAAAGATCTTGAAGCACCTTCCAAAGGAGATAACATCACCAACCTTATTGTATAGGCATAGGTGACTGAAGGAAATCACTCAAGCTCTTAGGAGCAGGGGAGGATCTGTACTAGAGTTGATGCTCCTTGACTCTGAGCATCAGACTCCTGCAAGTTTACCTTTTTGCTTCTTTCCTGCACCCTCGCATCCTTGAATACCACAGAGGTAGCTGTGCAGTCCAAGAACTACAAGTTCCTCCTTCCCAAACTCCAGCATCTTAGGGTTTTCTTCACTCCATCAGACTTCAGAGTTTGGGAGAATAAAGGCAGAAGGAAATAAATAAGCTAGAAAACATATCATCATCATTACAAACATAAAAAGCTACAAATCTGTCACACTGTAGAAACTCTCACTTCATTGTTACTGTGATTTATTGGGGAGCTAATTTTAAACAAGTTTTCTTTTCCAAAACCACAACACAAAAACAAACTGAACAAGCAAGCCAGAGGACAGAAGCTAGTCGCTACCGGACAATTTAAGCAATAATCTCATTTGCTTTGTAGTATAAAAAGCAATAAAGGGCTGTTTACTGAGTAAATAAACACTGAATGAATCACAAAAAGCTCTTTATTGCGATTATACTCCAAGGCAGAGGAGATTATTGTTATTACACAAGAAAGCACAATGTGAAAATTTAACTCAATGCGCCAGATTTTCAGACTGTTTCCCCGGTACAATTGTGTTCAGGGAGTACATTGTGTCTAATCTTAGCATGCTGTTTTGACAATTCCACATGCAAATCAGGTGGTGGGGTACAAATGCATTTAATTAACTATTTAGAGCCAATTTATGCAAGCCTGGTGGCTGGACACGTGTTTTGCACAAGCAATGGCATGCTGAATGGGTTTGAAAATCAGCTGCCCAGTGTGATGTGTTTAGCCCTTCAGGAGACCGCCAAACATTCTCTAGTGAGGAGCCTCCCAACAACACATTCAAGGTGCACGATGTCTTCTCCTCACAGGGAAAACTTGCACAGTCTCCATGTAAAGTTAGTTTCAAGGAGCTGAAGAAGCAGTAAGAACAACACTGATGAGTAGAACATCTTTCTTTTTTCCCTTCTTGTATTTCTAACACACTGTTTTCTTGTCAGGCAATCTTCTCTTGCAGTCCTGATGAAGTGTTTGTGTTGGAAAAGTAAAACTAACCCATGCAGATTTTTCTTTTTCTTCTTTCGTGTGGGTCTTCCTGCTGTCAGACGATTAAAAATGGAGGGAGCTCAAAAAATAGGACCTCTGTGGCATGGGCTTCCTCAGCAGGGATAAATTCTGGTACAGTTCAGGTGTGCCATGCTCAATCTTGCAAGAGCCACCAGCCTTTTAAATGTTTGTGTGTGCCAGGCATGCATTCAGGCTACAGCACTGCCTTATGCCCAGGGATCTTGGTTAGTCTCTTGATGTGTTCCCATGTCTCCTTGTACACCAGTGCTTCAAGTGTTACTATTCTCCTCTCAGCTGACCTGATGGACATCATCTCCCTCAGATGATTCTCTGCCTCTGATTGTTGGGGATTTTCTAATTCTCCACTGGAGGCCTTTGTGTTCTAATCCAATAGAAGTAGTTGGTGGTCTTCCACCATTGTCTTGTCTTCCTGTGAAGTCTGCTGCCTTGGCAAAGGCACCAGCATCTGCACTGAGAAATGGCAGGAGAAGATGCTCCCAGTTACAGAAGATCCTCTCAAGTACAGAAGCTTTTCCTGCTGGGACTGTTATAGATTGAAAACCTGCATAGCTCATGAACAGAGCTGGATTATTAACGCATGATGACCTCCTAGTTGCTCTTGAATGAGTAAAGTGGGTTAATCCCTGAGGATATGGTAGTTAAACTTCATTCTCCTTTTACATGTATTTGGGAAGCTGCTAGGAGCTATCTCCAGTATGGCTTGACTGGCATCTGAACATGAGAAGCAATTAGATAATATATGAATTAATTTTTTCTGATTTTCTCTTGGTTTCCACTTGTAAGGTGGTCAGGTCTGGTGCTTATGGGTCTGTGAGCATTTATGGGCACAGAAGAAAACCCAAGTGAGTCAAGGGACTTGTTATTATTGAAAAGAAGAGAAAATGCCTATAGTAGAACTAATACAGTATGTTAGGAGATACAGTTAGAACAGCAGGCTTGAACATACAAGATGTGTGAGAAGTTCATTATGGATTTTTTGTTTTGTTTTCAATTGCTTTTGGGTTTTGCCTTTCCCCCCCCCCCCATTTGAAATGCTTCAGCCACACAAGGAGGGGACAGAAGCAACATAGTGTGATACTGGCGATCAGTCGCCTAAGACAATAATAACAAAATCCTTTACTTGGATGCAGCAAAAAATCCTGATTTTTTCCAGAATTGGAGGTCTGCTCCACACGTTTGGTTTGATTTCTAAGCAACCCAGTAAGCAAGGAGCTAAATTCACAAGAGTAACTTGAAGCAAATAGTTCAAATTAGCTCTGGTATTTGTCCAGTTTTGGGGGCAATTAAGTAGATCCCAGGGATTTACGTTTTATTTATTTTTTAATGAAACTTAACCAGTCTTCTGACTACGTTCTTTGTGAGGCTTACATCAATTCACAGGGACAGACACTGCAGAAACAGTGGAAGTGCTGATATTTGAAAATATAGCCTTTTGGATCTATTTTAAGCCAAACCTCCCATGTGGAAAAGAGGCATCAATTTGGAGCACTCAGGTAAAGAGGAGGAGTGTAGGAGCCTTTGTCATCAGCATTTCCTCACTTCACCTCTCGTATTACTAACATAAGGCAAAAGCAAGAGCTGGAATTGCCAACAAGAGCAAATGATGGTTAAAGTAAAATAACAAAAAGGAAAAAAGAAAATATAGAATATTATGGGAAGTGTACATGGAAAAAAACCCACAGCCCTTAAAAACATCAATCCCCTAAGCTCAAAGCAATGGATTTATTTTTTAAATTGCTAAATAAACAGAAGGCAGGAATGGAGGGGGCTGCCGTGGATGAGAATAGAACGTATTTTGTTGCTGATAGTTCTGAATCTCCTTTGAAGGTTTATTTTGTGAAGGCCAAAGTTTTCAAAATCCTGAATTCAATTCCTTTGGGCTGCTGGCCTCTGTAAATACTTTCATGGACGACCAGTGGGGAGAGAGGAGCTCTGGCCCTAGAGAACAAAGCCTTCATGTTCAAGACACGATTTCTTTGAGTAAGATGTGGTTTTGGCTGTTCCTTTCAAACCACTTACACCTGGTTTACTTCAGCAGTGCTGGGCAGGATATGGTAAAAGACCTGGAGTGTTAGGACCAAACATACCAGATGTTCCTACACATACATTCTCTCTTGCAGCTGAACTCCTAGCAGCAGCCTTGTCCCCCTTTTCATTCCTTCACCACAATTCAACAATCTAAGCAAAACATTATTTTTTAAGAATATATCTTTTTCTCTTCTAGCTCTGACTCTCATTACCCTTTTGGCAAGGTTCAATTTAGCTTTAATTCTCCTTAGCAGCAAGGTTCTGGTGCTAGCATTTGCTACCTGTGAGAAATCGCTGCTCTTACGATATATTTCTGCATTCAGATAAAGCATTTCTTTTGATAGAAGTGAAGGATTAGCATTGCCTACCCTGCTTTCCACTGGTGAAATGTAGAACATTGCATGCACGTGCTCCCAATAGAACACAGAGGCATGGAGAAAGGCAGTGATGAGCAGGGGACGAAGGCCTTGCATTACTGAGTAAAGCCTTGTCAGATGAAGCAGGAAAAAAGCTAACATTCCCAGTAGATCCATCCAAGGTTTCATGCTAGCACCTCCTGGGATAAGACTCCAGGAATATAAGGAATGGCTTATAAATCCTCAAGCTGTTCAATAGATCTTCTTTAGTAGATACAAACTGGTCTGTCCTGATCACACAAGGAGCAGCAAGACCTCCAAACCTGACCGACGTTTTCTTCTAGTTCAAGAAAAACGGTAAGCCAAGGAAAAAAGATGCAAAAAAATCTCCAGAAAAGATCAAACGTGCTTGTCAAGGCTGGTGTAGCAGCAGCACCTTCAGACTCCTCTTTCCACCTCTTCCCAGTCAAGCAGAGAAACCACTTCACCTTTCAAAATGATGTAGGCCAAGCTATTACAGCTACACACAGCAGGAACTCACTGAGGAAATACAACTGATATGATTGAAGAAGTGACCGGGAGGACAATGGTGTTTCTCCTGCAAGAAGCCACCAGTGCAACAGCAGCAGAACTGAAATGCAGACATGTCCACATAGCATCAGTCTACCAAGAAGCAGTGACAGCAGTTGGTGACTGAGGCTGCTCAGGGTTATTCTGATCCCCACCTACCTACTCAGTAGAAGGCCTGGGTCCTTATGAGTGGATTGTCGCTGTACCTGTAGACTTCAAGGTTTCTCTTTTGTCTCTTTTATTTCTTTTTCTCCTGGCCAATCTCCACATCATCTGAAATTCTGACTAACCTGAGTCAGCTGCAACTTGTTGCAGTTATTTTTAAATGGAGAAAAAAGAGAACCAAAATAGTGCCACCATTTCCTGGTCTTCACTTCTTGCCTACCTAAAACCAGTAAGTATATGGACATCATACCTCTCAGGTTAGGAGCATTCATCAACTGTGTGTCTGTAGATGCTACACTCACACAAGCAATACCTGACAGTGTTTAAATGCTGACATCTGGAGTTCACTTGTTGAGAATTTTATGAGGAGAAAAAAAAAAATAATAATCTCACTTTATATATAATTTTACACGTCACAGCTTTGTTTTTCATTCCCAAATATCATCCCTTTCCCTCAATTAGTCAGCCTTCTGTTGCATGAAATGACTGTCATCTTGTGAACATTGTAATTGCCTTCTGCAAGATGAAAACCAGGTACAGTATCAAAAAAAAGAACCACCCTAACCACCTAATGGGGCAAACACTGCAGATAGATATGCACATACATTTGTTTGACTTCAGAGGTGGAAGTGAACAGGCTTGAAACGAACAGACTGTTCTCAACAGAAAAAAGCTGAAACAGTATTTAGGCCCTGCTTTGTGATTTAAATAGTAAAACCTTCCATCTCTACATCTTTATCACAAGTGATTTTAAAGGCCTTCACAGCACAAGCAGAAACTATTCTGCTCAGTCCTGAACAGCAGCCAGCCCTGGGGTGAGCAGCATGGCTATTTAAAAGTGATTTACAACATGAGGTTAAGAGGAGCATTCGATGCAAATGAACTCACTGCATGATTTCTGATAGCTAACATGCCATCAGCCTTCCTCAGACCAATCCAACACTTTGGGCTTTTGTGAAAACCACCAGGATTTTTTAAGTAAAAGAAAAATGTAAAAACTCAAAAGGACTGATCCAGGTGGTGCTGAGGCAGGAGCTGAGTTTTGTTCATGAGGTACTCTCCAGATGAAATTTCACTTACAAAAAAAAAGAAGGTTTTATAAACATAACCTGTCTGGGTGGAACCTGGCAGAAGTGCCAAGACAAGGGACTTTCCCTGCTGCCCTGCACTAACTTGTCCTATTAATCCTTTTAATTTCATGTATTCATTTTTACACAGCTTAGCTTGTTCACTACATGCCAGTACAAATCACGTTTTGCTCCCACTTCTCTCACCATGCTCCTTTGTCTGACAGGACCTCGCTGCTGCTGCTGTAACTTATGTGGTGTGTCAGCTGGGCCACTGGGATGCAAATCTCTTTTTATCCCCTTGGGGTGCCATTGATACTTTGTTAAGAGGTAGCATCGCTCTTTATCCGGGGAAGTGATGGACTAACTGCATTTTCCTTCTCTAATGGTTTCAGAGGGCAATAAATAAATAGACAATATCTAAAAATGTCTAGTAAATAATGGCTAAAGGAGAATGGACTCATAATCTATCTAGGTTTTTCTTAAAACTTAAATTTGTTTTAAAAAATGTGTTTCAAGTATCATTTCCTCCTCCCTGTTCCTGAAGCCATGTCATAAATAAGTTAGCGATACATAACTGAGACTCATTTGTACTGAGTACCCAAAACTCTGTCTAAAAAACTAGCTCATCCACTCATCAGATTTAAAATCAAATAAAGTAAGCTCTATACCATATTCTATACCATATTCATATTCATATACCATACCCTGCTCTTGTGAGACCCCACTTGCAGTACTGTGTGCAGTTCTGGTCACAGCATAAGGACATGGAGCTATTGGAGCAAGTCCAGGGGAGGCCATGGGGACGATCAGGGACTGGAGCACCTCCCTTACGAAGACAGGCTGAGAACATTGGGGCTGTTCAGCCTGGAGGAGAAAAACTGCATGGAGAACTCAAAGCAGCTTCCAGTGTCTGAAGGGGGGACTACAAGGATGTTGGAGAGGGACTTTTCATCAGGAACTGTAGTGATAGGACAAGGGGTGATGAGTTCAAACTGAAACAGGGGAAGTTCCGATTGGGTATAAGGAAGGAGTTCTTTACTGTAAGGTTGCTGAGGTGCTGGCACAGAGTGTCCAGAGAAGCTGTGGCTGCCCCATCCCTGGCAGTGTTCAAGGCCAGGCTGGACAGAGCCTTGGGAAAAATGGTCTAGTGTGAGGTGTCCCTCCCTATGACAGGAGGTTGGAAATGATCTTAAGGTCCATTCCAGTCCAAACCATTCTATGATTCTATAATTCTATGATATTGGAGTTAGAACCCAATCTGGATGTGATAAGTCCTCCCTACTGTGGGGGTATTTGGAGCTGCCATTTAATTTGAAAGCCAAGTTCTAGCAAACAAACATATGAAGATTCACCAAAGCTAATTGTTTAAGTCTACCCAAACCCATGCTGACTCCCCTTGTTTGGTGATGCTTCATTTGTGCTTAACCCTATGTATACAGCAGTGAAGTCCTCAGAGAAGCTTCTCAGTACATGTAAACTACATATACTGAGTATGAATGAAAAACAAACTACTTATGTATATATAAAAAAGTTATATATCAGCAACATGGCCTGGTGGAAGGTGTCTTTTCCCATGGCGGGTTGAAAATTGATGACCTTTAAGGACCTATCCAATCCAAACCATTCTATGGTTCTAAAACTGAACACATACTTTACCATTTTCTGAGTACTTTGGCACATCAGGAGATGAGGAAGCAGTTCAGCTTCTCCAAGTTATACAAAAAAAGAGATTTTTTTGTTCCTCAGAGTGTAACGGAGCTGCAAGAGCAGAATGATCCAGAACTGGTGTGTTTGAACACAGAGCTATGCAGTTTTCAACAGAAATCCCTGCACCAACTTCTGGAAATCACATCACCCAGGATTTCCAAACATTTGTAATATCCGGTTCTTTTGGAGTTACATTTCCATATTTAACACAGAGCAAGAAGTGAATATGAGAGAGCAAGCAGGCCCTCCATTAGGAATTTTTACTTAACGTTATGAAAATAAAATAACTTCCTTTCTAAAATTCATTTTTCCAGATTAAGGCAAGATTGCCTCAGCTTTTGCTCTGCTGGTAATCCCTTTGACTAGACACAAGCTGCTACTGTCTCTAAATCCCTGGTGTTGCATGTTTTCCCCAAATCCCTCACAACTTTTCCAGGATGCAGGTTAGATGCTGCTCTCTGAAGAAGCACCTATTCCATAATAGAATCATAGAATAGTTAGGGTTGGAAAGGACCTTAAGATCATCAAGTTCCAACCCCCCTGCCACAAGCAGGGACACCTCATACCAAACCGTGACATCCAAGGCTCTGTCCAACCTGGCCTTGAACACAACCAGGGATGGAGCATTCA
>JBCJKH010007710.1:9418-25737 GCA_039877255.1 Loriculus beryllinus | reverse complement strand
CTTCAAGAAACACTATCAAGGTCACTGGACCTTAGAGATAACAGCTTCTTCATAGCTGCTCAGAATTTGGCTTGATTTCTAATGTACATGCCCCAGAGCTACTACTTCTCCTTTAGTAGCTTAACATTTATAATAGCTCTGCATTATATACTCTCAGTATAGTAAACCATAATATATGTATAAAAAGATTAATTTTGCCACTGAAAAGCCTCATAATTTTGGATATACAAAAGGAAGTATTGGTACATAATATGCATCATAGGACTGGGCTTTAGTGCATTTTCACCCCTTTGCATTCTCTGTCCCAAGTAATTAAGCTGGAGGAGCTTAAAAAATCCTCCACAACAGGCAGATTGGCCACCAATCTGTCTCTAGATTGGTGGGTCAGTCTCTGCCTAGCACAACTGGTGTGGCACTCCTGTCACTGTCTAGCAACCTCTGCCATTTGCATAAGGGCTTTGCCCAGGGCACTCTTGCAAGCCCTCAGAAAACACAGTCAGTTTTTCAAGGACCTTTAGAATTTCAATAATTTTCATTCCAAGCCTGAAAACAGGGAAGATATTTCAGCTTCCAAAACATCATCAAATCGTGTACAAACTGGAAGTACATAAATGGTATATTTCTGATGTATTAAGGAATATATTTGCATCTACCCACAGCATGAATGAGATTTAAAGTCTGGCTAATAAATAGCCATGAAATATTTCTTCTAAGTCCACTTTCAGACTTAAGGCTGGCAGAGGTGAAGAGGCATACCTGAACCATGGAGAAGCACAAGTCTTACAGTACCATGTAATACAGCTCCTCAGAAAATCCATTATGGCAGAGAAAGGATAAAGGGTAACAGAAAAGAACGCAGATGTGCTAACCAAGGAACTCATGTTTTGAGATCAGCAGAGCAGTGAGGCAGAATTGAAGCAAGGTTTGTTTCCATGCTAGCATCTCTGTGACCTCCCTTGGCAGATTATTCCACTGTCTGATGGGACCTCAGTGTCTGGCCATTTTCCCTAATGACTTTACTTGTCAGCATTTTATACTGCCCAGAGCTCATTTGAACAGACCCTGGGTTGCTGGGTTGGTTTGCTTGGGTTTTTTTGAAAGTGTATATGATAGAGTAATGATAAAATTTCCCCCCCTTAGTCATCTTACTGATTGGTCAGAAAATAGATGAATTCCTGTGCAAATATATGCATTCTTGCATGGGCAAAATTCAGTATGTGCATGCAAAACTCAATTTGAATGCACAAATGACGATATATGCGTTGTGTGCTTCTTTCCCTACACGTATGTACACTCACATATCACATGCAAGAATGTCTATTTTCTGACTAAGAATCTGGCCTCTTTCTCATGGCTAATTTCACCAATCTAGGCTCCCTTGAACATAAGATTAAAAATATATTGGTTTAATCCTCTCTTAACATTAAAAGTCACTTTTAAATAATCAACAGCCCTTTATCAATACTGAAAGATGTTAAATACCAGAAAGATTCCAAACATAGGCATTAGTTATGTTTTCCCCAGAGTTATTCCATAGCTGGGGAAGTTACGCTTGGTTATCTGAATCAATGAATCTCAATGCTATATCCACAATCTATTTAGATTTTAAATAGACTTTATTTCATTAGTATTCACCTTCTTCCCTCTTTCCTGTATTTTACAAAGTCAGTTCAATCTCTTCTGGTTTGGCAAGCATCCAAAATCACCTTTTCAGCATTTGAAATTTACTGCCCTGGATTCCTTTACTGTTTCATAAATTGCATTATTAGTAATTATATTTTGTTCATATCACCTTTTTCTCCAGCCTAGATAGATGTCACACTTTGCTTTCCAACTAATAAATTGCTCAGTTTTAAGACGACAAGTCAAATTTTCAGTATGGTCTTGCTCAAAGATTTCTACACAATAACAAAATCCAAACAATTGCAATCTATACAGCTGATACAGAACAGCTGAGGGAACACAAACACAGTGTAAATACGTAAGGTATACTCTTTCTGAGTGTAAAAATGTCATCAGTAAAAGTTGATAGGACCAGGCCACTGGGGAAGATATCTTGGAGAAAGCAGACTGCAAACATGAAAATAATAGGGATGCTTGTAACATAGACTACATTTTACCTGAATTCATCACCACAAAAACCAAGTTCATTAAAAAACAAGCATACAGAACTGCTAGACTGCAGGAAGCAAATTTGGTAGAATAAAGCAAGTTGGCATATGCAATATGGAAAGAAGTAGTATGAAAATCTGATGTTACAGAAGCAGCCTGAAGAAAAATGAGGAAAGGTGTAAATAAAGATGTATAAAATCACCCTAACAGTTTTTAAAGAGCAAGCAGCTGTCTGGAAAATTACACAAAGGGATACTCTGAAATAATCTGAAATCACTACTAAACCTGACATATTCAACTAAAAGATCATTAAAGAAAGGAGAAAAGGAACAAAACAACAGGAATTAATAAAACATGAGTGGCTTTAAAATATAACAGCACTGAAATAATTCCAGAAAGAGAAAGAAGCTGTATTGAGAAGGTAGAAGTTATTTATATTGGCAATGAATAAAAATATTTGATACTCTAAATGCCTCTGACTTTAAAAAAGGACCACTGCAATAGGAATACTTACGAAAATAACAAATGCCTTGTAAAAATGCCTATTGTCAAAGGGACCATGAATCTCAATCATTAAGGGAAAGCAGCAAATAAACAGACTAGATGTGAGGAATCTGGGACTTACTAGGTGCAGGCATAAAGTGAAAATTATTTTAGAACTGTGCATCCTGATTCGATAACTGTGTCACCAAAAATGCTGATGAATACTAAGCAAAGCCACAAAATTTACTGTGAGATAAATTCTTGTGAAAACAGGAAAAGGCCTATATATAGAGAGACTTCTCCAAGTGTAGACTTGAGGAGCTACCTAACGGTCCTGTTCTGGACAGGCATCTCCACTTTCACCACCTACATATGGAACTTGGGGAAATGCATTTCACTGGACTAAAAGAAAACAAATTAAATGCAACACACAACAATTCTGCAATGAGAGAGGGGACTTTTCCACTTCTAAATTTAAGTTAGGATTCAGTGTTGAGCCCAAAGTTGTTTTATTTAATTATTTTTAAATACCTTCCTAAACTATCTAAAGAAACAAACAAATACCTTGACTGTACTTACAGGCAAGTCAAACATTGTAATTAGGAATGTGCAGAAGTCAAAAGATACAAAGCAATCTCAAAGAAGTGATCATATAATTATTCTCTTGTACAGTTCAAGCACAAAATTAACTGCACATGTTCTCAGCTGAAAAGCTGGTATTTGGTGAACTGTATTTTCATCCAGAAGAAGAGAAGAATAAGCCATGGATTTTCACTTGGCTTTTGTAGTTTTTGCATGTGGGGCTGCTATTTACAAGATTTTGTTAAAATATGAATATTTGGTTACTACCTAGGAAAACGTGAGTACATCAGTTTATCTACTCATGATGTATATTTCTTTGCCTCAGAGGCAGTTTTCTCAAGTATCTTCAGTTAGAATGCTATTAATCAGAAATTCTTTCTTCTGTCTTTCAATACAAAAGCCAGTGCCCACTGGCACTGTAGCAGGGTTCACACAGAAAGTACAGACAGTACGTACCCAACTGAAATAATCTCTTCCAATCAAAGTATCTTTAGGAACACAGAAAAATAATTAAAACAGCACCTCGAACCCTCTCATGGTTTATGTGAACATGAAGATCTTTCTGTGCATTAAATCTATTCCTGACACTTACCTTCACTGAAGCAATGACATGGCAATCTTTTCAGTGTGGTTTTTATGTTACTATTTCAACCCCTACATATTGCACCTGGTAAACTCATGCAACAGAAAAGCCAACAATTAGAATTGTCAAACCAGGACTTTTCTAAATGTTATGCAAACTGCTACTTACAATCCGGGGTTTGAAGGGTGGCTTGATTTTCCTTTGTTCTAGAAGAACCCAGTCAATTTCCTTGAAAAATGGATGCTGCTTAATCGCGTCTTCCCCATTCTGTGATGCCACACAGCCAAGTCGCTTATTGGGGTTCTTTGTCATGAACTACAGAGCAGAGGAGGGAGAGGAGGAAAAAGTTAAAACATGAATGGCAATGGCTGGAAACCGTTTCCAGTGCAATTACTCATTAGAATTCCTAAAGCCTTGTTTTTAGAGACAGTCCCCTTTCAGAAGGTTATATTTTTCTCTAAGAGCAACAAGGACACCCTTCCAATGTTCACAGTTTCCAGCCAAACCAGTAGATTCAGAGATTCCGGAGTGGAAGTTTCCTTCAGGAAGTTCTTTCAACTGATTGCTGGGACCTCCTAGTTTCATCTGGCTGAGAGAGCTATAGGAACAGATTCTTTGTCAGCATTTTTAGCTCCAAATTTGGCCAAAAATACAAAAAAGAAAGACAGAAAATAAACCCTCCAGAGACACTTCCAAATAGACTGAGGATAGCTCTTATTTTGCCTTATTTGCTCTGTCTTAACTACTAAGTTAGGGGATAAGGGCTACATATTATGCTTACTGCTGTTTATTTTCTTCGGGTACATAGGTTGTATAAAATTATACACTTAAGACACATGAAGAGCCATAACGTCCTTACTCATTTCTAGGATTTTATTCTAATACAAATAAGAACAGCACCTGCAGCTATGTGAATTATATGCATTCTGTTTCAGGAAATAGATGGTGTGATGAGTGCCAGCAGAAAGTTTTCCTTGATAAACTCCATGACATAGCTTCCACCTTCCCTTTCATTTTTAGTACACCATTAGTGGCAGCATCTGGAAGTAACGGGTCTCCTCTGGTGTGGCAATTTCTAAACTCTTCACTTTAAAGCTCTATTTCTTTCAGTAAAAAGCTGTACAGCCAGTTAAAGACACCGATATCAAATGATGGCAGCTGATAATATTTTTCTTGGTTTTGCTGTTATTTCTTCCTTCTTTTATTAGCAATTGTTCTACTTATTTCCTAATGCATGTGGGAACAGAATCTAGCTATTGGATAAGTAGCTACTGAAGCCCTTAAGATGGTTTTAGATAGCTAGACCAGCCATCCACAGAAGTATACCACTGCTATCGTTTTAAAGACATAACATAGATCACCAAGGCAATTCTTTCTGTATTTTCTGACTTACATGCGCTGCTCCAAAGATGATCTTTCTCTTTGGTCTTGTGTTCTAATTCCCTGGAAGTTCTCTTGCAAATGGACAAGTTATGTCTAAACTACAGGCCATATTTTCTATAGGCAGGAGAAATACAGGTTTTGAAAGGATTACTGTGCTTTGGTGAGGTCTCTTGGAAAACCACAAAACACATTCCTGCATTCCTCTGCTTTATTTCACCTCCAGGACTGGAGTGAGCAAGCCAGAAACCAGCAGCCACGTTTTGCAGAAACAGAACACGGAAACTACAGGATATGCTTTTTGTACCATATAATCCAGGTATCAAAGAATTATAATCTGATCCTAGTATCTGCCATGTTTTATCTTCCCAGAGGCAGGGAAAACATCTGAACATGTAGTTTTTAAGGAGCCCAGGACATGAAAATAAGACTAGACAGTACAGTTTAGTACTGCACTTCACAGATTTCATGAAACTTGGAAATGGATGATAAGGAAGAACAAATTTGAAGAATGAATACTTAAACCAAACAAAATTATCATCTGCTGAAAAGAAGTCTGAAGTGGACATTTAATTCTATAAATTTCCTTCTCTGCAATAAATATTATTCTTTTTTCACCCTGTGTTTCTGAAGCACAAGCTGGCATTTATTCCATGTTTATCAACAGCATCGACAATCATGCAACTGTCAGGGCAGAAACAGCTGTTAAGTGTACTGTGTTGAAGAGATGGTTGCCAATGGAGCTGACAGCCTTAGCTGTAAGTGTTGCCTTTTTATTTTCCCATATTAAGGCAGGAACTTCTTTTCATGAAAAGCCTTTTAAGATCAGAGTTCCTACTGACTTAAATGACAAGAGGACAAAGGTTGCTGAGATAGACATGCAACCTGGGGCCTGAATCAAGGATCATGAGATTCCCAAAATCTTGCTTCTTGGAATAAATAACATAGCTTAAAAATGGAGTTCTGCTTCTGCTGCCAGAAATCTCTTACACCTGGGTGCACAGGGAACACACACTGTGGCCACAGTCTCTCTCCACTGCTTGAAAAGAAACACAGAGCTAATTTCAATGAAGAATTGTTTTCCTTACCAGACAGGAAAGAATTTTAAATAGCAATTCCTGTCAATTCACAGAAACAAGACTAGAAAGATCTGTGGGATTTCATGGGATAAGAAATGTGCTGCCTTGTAATATTGAGCTGTATAATTATCCTCCTTAGTGTTTTGTTGGAAATAACAGGAAAACTGTTTCTTCAGAAAATCAGAAAACATTGTTACTTAATATAAGAGAATGTCTTCTTATTAAACTTTCTTTACATGCTGTTTGGAGGAGCGTAAAAATACACAGTTTCTGAAGAATAAAACCCATGTCTCAAAGCACAATGTGAGGAAACGATGTGTTCCAAAGTTAATCCCTTGCTACCATTCAGCAGTAAAATACATTCAGCCTCTTTCTTTCCTCTGGTTTTCCTGTTCTTCATTTAACAGCATGTGGACAAGGATCAGATGAAGAACACAAATTTCAACATGTTTCACACCATAGCTGTGTAAGTAGCAGGTTGCAAAATGTCAGGAAAAGTTTTCTTTTTATGGTGTAAACTGGCACGGCTCCATTAAATTATATCAATTCATACCAATGAAGGCATCTTGCCCAATGAGGTATTATTTATTACTATAGTGCAAATCTGTTTAATGGATGCAATTCTCTTTTTTACAGTTCATAATGGCTTTACTGTTAGATTTCAGATAGAAAGACGTAAAAAACCCAAAAAGCTACAAGTATAACCAAATACAAACCACCATACCTACTATCAAAATGTAGACCCAGGAAAACAGCCTCACGAAAACTTACAGCAAAGTCACCTTTAAAAGAAATGCAATGGTTTAACACCCTTGCACTTACATTCACAAAAATACAAAGGCTACACCTGCAGCCCAATTCTGTGTGTGCATTTATGTGTGGTTAATGAGTGAGATGTGTAACTGTAACAGACATCTCACTACTTGCACCACTGATGAGATAGCATAGTAAGGCTCTGAGTGTCAAATCTGTTTTTGCCTTTCTAATAGTTTCAATGGCTTTCACACTAGACACTTAACCAAGAGTTACTGGTTAACTTTTCCCCTCCAAATGTTACCCTGATTCAGAATAATAGGTCAGATAACATAGATTCACTGAAGGAGCATGTGGATGGCAAAGGAACAGATCTTAAAGACTGTGAAACCAATTGACTACAGAAAATCTCTTGGACTTGAGTGAAATTCAGATGCACATAGGAACATTGACAACAACACTTTCTCTACAATACACCAAGTTGGCCCCTGAGCCCTGGATGTGAGCCTGAATTCTGCAGCTCAAGTCTATACATTTTAATTGCTGAGCTGAAAATAATTGGAGCGTCTGGAAACAGAAATGGATGCACAAAAGGATCATGTCAGCTAATAAAGAGTCATCCAAGAACTATCTGGGGTGAGAAGGAAGAACCTGTATAAAGGCCAGCATTAATATATCCTCCATGTTTTCACTACAATAAATGCAGCAAGAGATACCTCAGCAAACAATTCAGAGAGGTTAACTTTGACTTCTGCTTTGAATCATCTGCTAGAGTATCTCTCTCTCAGCTAGATTGAGCATGAAGGTATTTCTTTTAAAAGATCAAGGTGAGCATTTCTGCAGAATGTGTTACTGGTCCACTGGTGCTAAAAAGTTTAATATATAATTTCAAAATGTAATCCTGTATGTACAAACCTGCAGGACTTAGCACTGTCAGCTGCCTCTTACTTGAAAGCCTCCCTTATTCCAGATACTGAAAGAAAAACAGAACTGGAAAGGTAGAAATTTTCTACTTTCAAAAAAGGTGGAAAACTGGAATAAAAAACAAGGGTTGCTTTTAAAGCAAATAATCCTCCTTAGGTTTTCAATCTATGGGGACTGACATACTGCTTCTGTTTTGTTTTGCTTTTTATTTCTGGATGGCACAGAAGAAAGAATTTATATCAGTGTCATATTAATGAAGTAAACCTGACTTTAGAAATGTGATCTAAAAACTGGAGTTGCCCAGCGGCACGCTTTGACTGATATTGTGGCATTTGGTGACACTAATTTCTGTCAAGTCACTACTCATATTGAAAAACACCAAGCAGAGCAGAAGCAATTACACTAGAGTAAGACTTCTTTTCCAAGTGCTGTGTGAGCTATAAAATACAACATGCAGCTGTAAATAAAGGGCTGTCAACCCATCTTGATGATAGGCGAAGAAAGTCAGAGGGACAAGAAATTTTATAAGTGGGTTGAATAAAAACATTGTTTCTTTAATTATGTAGTGCATCCCCCACTTTCGTGAACATGTGGTATATAAAGTGTCAAAGTGATAGCACAGCTCTAGTTGGTTGGGTTTTCCCTGAAACATGAATCTGCAGTACACAGATTTATACAGTGTACAACTGCGTGGAATACAAACATTCTGTTCCTTTCCCACAAGCAGTGTAATTTATCCCAGGCCCCATTATCCTAACAGTGGCACTCTGAACTGTGCTTGAACTCCCAGTGGTGACTGCTCTCAACAACTTTCAGCAAATTCAGTTTCAATCAAGGGGAAAAAAAAACTAACCCAAAACAAAACAACACCACCCAGAAAAAAACCGTGAAGAGGAGGAGAAAAGCAAGTTATGGAAGGTAGAAGACTCACGGCTTTTAAAATGCTGACAGCTTCTTTACTGAGCCAGACTGGATACAAGACATCATCATGAAGGATGGATTCAAAGAGATCATCTTCATTGTCAGCCTCAAAGGGGGGCTGCCCAGCCATCATTTCATACATGAGAACACCCAGAGCCCACCAGTCAACTGAAGGGCCATATTCTAACTCCTGGAGGATCTAGCATAGAGAAAGAGATTGGATTGAATAGACAAGTTAGACAACACTCTTGGCTGCATATTTGCTGTTTCAACATGATACACCCTTTCTTTCCCCTAGTCCCTAAGCAGGACTAAATCCAACACTGATTTTGGTAACAGCAGCTATGGTTTCTTACCCATGCAATTTGCACAAACACAGTCAAATGTCAACGTGTATTTGTTCTCAGAAGTACTGAGTCTATCAGTCCCCTGAGTAAAAGAGTATGCTCATGAGCAAAAGAGCTGTATATCCTTCCAAACTGTTTAAAACAGGTCACGCTATAGGGGAAAAAAGATCACATATACAAAACAGATTGGTGGAAAATGTGAAACATTTCCTTGTCTCTATCTTGGAGAAAACAAACTGAACTAGCTGCACAGAGAAACTAAATCTGAGAGATTTATTCTTGTCCTTTAGGTAGGGCTGAAGGAAGCCAAAAACTTTTTGTTCAAGTTCTTTTTTACAGCATTAAACTGCTGTACAATACATGGCTGTAGGATGCACTTTAATTGCCCTTGCTTTCAGAAAAACTGGCTACAACTCTGCTCGTGGCACAAGTTCAACCTTATAGCAAATACCTTTAATACGGAGTAGTAGGTTAGTATGATGGAGTTTTATTGTACTACTTGGTGTTAACAGAAGTAGTGTTGGACAAGAAACAAGTTTAATTCTTGGCTCCTCTTCACTAAAAAGCAGCTTGGTATTTTGGATGCAATGTTTCAGCATGAGAAGGGACTGGGGAAAGCAGAGTGGTTGCCTGTTTAAGGTGAAGCTGACTGCCTTAAAATGAATTGGAATGGCAACAACTCCATCACCTCCTTAAGCAACAGTAGTGTTACAGTCAGAAGCCTCACGGTGAACTGCATGACCTTAGTGCTGTATTTGGGAATCACAACTAATATAAAGCTAAATTTAGTATTAACATAAAGGTAGAAATGAGTTTAGCATTTGAACAGTCTGCATTCCAGCTGGATTCTTAGTTGACTAGGTATTACATTTTATACACACTAATTACAGAAAAAGATACTCTTCAAAAGTGTACTTTTCAAGTGTTCTGAGCACTCTTTGGAGCTCAGATATTGCTAAAGAAAAGGAAATTGAAACATACCATCACGATGCAAGAGAAATAAAAGCAGGAGATAAACTTCTGCAATTAGGATGACAAAATGACACAGTGGAAGTACTGACCTCAGCAAGACTGAGAATCTTATTATTGCTGTTTCCATTATAATTTTCAAAGAAAATTACATATATAAAATTTGTCATTATACTGAATCAGAAAAGAATTAATGCAAAACCAAAACCATCACACTTGTATTTCTTTTCTTTTAATGCTGAAATACTTTTCAGACTCTGTAAGATACACATTTATTTTACTACAGTTTCAAATTCGCACCTTATCAGTTGTGCTACCAAAGCTTGGCAGCCATGAACACTAACAATATCTAATTTATTGTTTGTGGCAAATAGTAAACTGGCATTTTTTCCTGCTGCAAATTTATGGTTGATGAAAGACAGACCAATGACATTTTTACATTAAATCAGCACATTGAATCGTCAGCAGAAAGATGCAGAGGTTACTATCTAAACTGAGTAGACAGTGTTTGCCTAGCAGACTAACTGTACAATATTGAATCATTTTAGGAACTTGGAAGTGCATCCCATGCTATTAAAAAGATATGTAAACCCCACATAATTCTCAGCCCTTGCTTTTATCCAATGAATGCCTTGAAATTACTTTGGATGTTGCCAACTGATATGCAGTACCCATAGGAAAAGTTTCTACTTCTCTATGCAAGTCTACACTTTCTGTTCATCCACATGGTAAGTACCACAAACAGTAACTTTCAATCCCAGATACTTTAAAGGAAAGAAAAAAGTTATATTCCCACAAACACCCTAGGCAAAATGAAATTGAACATATGGTCTCTTCTGCATGAACATGCCTTTCTAAGTCTCATGAAAAATTAAAAACAATTTTATAACTACTAAAGACCAATGCTTTCAGGACCCAGCTGCATCTAGCACCTTAAAGGCTAGTAGGTGCCTTCAAAAGGATGTTGTATCAGAACTGAGTGTATGGAGAAGAACACTGCTAAGTTCAGGAAACAAATAATAGAAAAACTGTGCTTTGTCACTCCTGTCAACATGGAATACTGCTTTGAGCAGAGGACTAACCAATTTCGTCAAGATTACCCAGGCAAACTGCAGCACAATCTAGTCTGCATCTTCTACTGTGTTAATCTACATGTATAAAGTGTCTAAAATTATACATGTAGCAGTCTGGTGAATCATAATATCTGTATTCTTAGTGCAGTGCAGAAAAAAATACCTCTGGAGCTATATAGTCAGGTGTGCCACAAAAGGTTGTGGTGGTCACTCCATTCAGAATCCCTTCTTTGCACATCCCAAAGTCAGCCAGTTTACAGTGGCCTTCTGCATCCAGAAGAATATTGTCCAGTTTCAGGTCCCTGAAATAAAAAAAAAATTAAAATCGAATCAACTCTCAAATTTTCATCATATGCTATTGAATTTCATCATAGATTATGACAAACAGATGATTTCACAAACACCAATGAGAGACTGTCCTTCACTGTGTGAGAACTTGGTAGCTGCCACTAAATGGACCTACCAATAGTCAGAGGCAATAAGAAAGCAAGCAATGACAAGCACTTTGCAAGACCAGGCCTTTGCCTTCTCTTCAGCTGCATGAAAGCAGAGCTGTATTCAAGAGAGAATCAGAAATGTTTGGAAAATATCTAAATCTCTTGTTTGCTACATATCCAACATTCTGTCTATGTGAAACAGGTTAACTATGTCTAATGAAGCCATTCTCCCCCTTTACAGCACCACAAAGTAAAAAGAACACCGATTTATCCATTCTCTGTCATCTGAGTTGAATTAATTTTCAAACTTGGAATATTTTGAATTGGATTCTTAATGTGTACTAGCAATTCCAAGTTCAGATTGCAATGAGAGGGATGAAAAACAACACTCATCTTTGGAAGCATTATTTTCTGCAGCTTAACCCCGCTCAAAAATAATCTCACAGGAATATTTTGCATTCATTGTGGAACAACACAGCAGCTGTCTCTGATCACTTGTTATACAAATGTCTTTGTGTTAAACCCACACAATTCTTTGGTTATTAAATCGGTTGAGGTCAAAAATAGGTTGAGAAAGGGATATCCACCTTTCCTGCCTTGCCCTCTGCACATTTTCTAAATAGACTATTGATGGCTATTGCATATTCCAACACAATGGATGCTAGGTACCAATTAACTTACCTACCCCTTGCCTTAGACTAAATTTCAAAAGGATTTAGAAAGTCAGTGCATAGAAGAACCCTCAGTTGCAGGCAAAACTCCCACAATTAAAAACATTTAATAGTGTATAAATAATAAAATAACATACACCAAAGGCAAAACACCCCACTTCTATTGCCTGGACCATCTTATCTTTACACTTTTGTCTAGACTTTAGGTACTTCTGCCCATCAAAACCACAGTAATAAATGAATACACAGAGATGTGAGAATCAAAGCCAGAACAATTGTCTTTAGATGACTCTGTGGACACTTTCTGATCAGAATTTTTTTCCTATAACAATTAAGAGAAATTTCCATAGGTGGAGTTTAAGGGAGTGGAGCAAGTGTGTGTATAGGCAAGTTCTAAATCAGATTCTGACAGTTTCTGTAAATAAATTTGACCCCAAAAGCCTATGAAAAGATTTTTTTTTTTTTTTTTGCAAAGATCTTTATGCCACCAAATTCTACCTGAGTGAAGAATGATTGGTCTTCACCTGACTCTCAGGATTTCTTTCAGAGAAATGTTTCCCTATCAGACCCCAGACGTTAGAACAACTGGCACTGTACCATGGTGGAAGCACTTGTACACATGAAATGATTAAACAACCCATCCAAGGCTGTATCATGTTAAGAGTTTTAGTGGCCATGTCTGAGGCTACAGTATGCAGGGATTTCCCCAGAGAAGTTCTTTTCTCCCTATCATCCCAATTTCAGTAAATGGATTTTATTCTTTTTTCTTTTTCCTTCTGGTACTTTTTCAGAGTTTTCAAACACACTGGCCCACCTTTTTCCAGCATGTATTTCTGAAGCATGTACACAGGACAGCATAAATATCAGATATTTCTAGAACACATCGAACTTACTACTCAAGGCCTGCATAATCATTGTATCTCTGTGCAGTAAATTAGATGCTCCTGGAAGCACTGGATGTCTTACTGTGCTTGCAAAGATAGATTGTGCTGAGTACATGTTATAAAGTGGTTTGTGCATGTGCAAGAGGTCTGACATGGTAAAGAAAAGTCAAATTTACCTCTGTAACAATAAACCCACTGCCTCTCACATAAACTAGCTTTATCAGATATGGCTTATGTAGCTCAAGTATATACTGGCTGTAATAATGTTTATAATATATATTATATTATAATGTAATAATATGTCCTACATGAGACATTGCTATATCCAGATCAGTTATGCCACTCTTGTAGTTCCTCAACTGGTCACCCACGTAACGCCCCTTGAAGCAGGCCACATATTTTATCATTTCTCAAGGTCATCCTTTTTATGACCTTGTTCCATCTGGTTCCTAAACAGCCCAAGATCCAGTTGGCTATATTATAATGGCTACATCTAGCCATTTAACCTCTCAAATAACCACCATTTCCTAGTCCTGGAAAGTGATTTGCAAGAATTGCCCAACATCATGCAAGGGCAAACAGATATCAACAGCTCTGTGACCCTCAAAGAAGACAAACAAAATAATGGTGCCTGCTCTGAGTCACGTGCCTTCCCAAAACTACTCTTCCAGTGAATTGCAAGTGTTACAATCAGAAGACCTGCATTAAGACAAGACTACAACATCATCAAGTAGAATGGGATCAAGTATAACAATAGGATGAGGCTGTTCCAGATTGGAGAAGTAAATAAACATGGAACTTTTAACATTCCAAATGTAGTGTTATCTTGGATGTTCCTAAGCTAAGAAAGAATGCACGCTATATTTCAAAAAGTCAAGATGTTCAGACAAATCAAAGAATAATTATATTTAATGTTATCTAGGAACCACTTGCAGACACCATCACAACGGACTGTTAGGAAGAAGGCTGTAATACAAATAATTACGATAGGAACTGATGAAACTCAAGAGACTGCTCAGAAAACTGGTTCCATCTTAATTTGGAGCGGTCAATGACCATCAGAGGACTCCTGCATGTTATCTTAACTCTAATCTCAGAAGTAAGACTTCCTAGTGCAGGCAGGTGACAGACTGGAACTGTTAGTACCTAAAATTGTTAGTTTCATTTAATGCCATATGTTAGCCATGGAGCTGAATGCAAATATAGTCAGTAACCCAAGAAACTCCTAAGCTAGGAGAAATCTCAACAGTAATAAAATTCTGACAGCAAGGCACCACATAATGCAGAAGGACAGGATACTCACCATTGCCTTTATTTCCTTAAAGATTTGTATAAGAAACAGAAATTAGCAATAAAAATCTAACTTGACAGTGGAAAAAGAGAATGAACAAACTCAGCAAAAACAAAACCAGGAAGAGTCTAAATATTAAATTCTGACTACCTGTGAAGACTGGCAGTGAAATCTTAAGCTTGTCTGTAAAAACACAAGTCAATTTAACTTTCTTACCATTTACCAAACTATAATCCTACTTGACAGAAGAAAAACATCTGGGACCCCTTCATCAAGCCAAAATAAAGCAGTGAAACCTATAAGCCTCTTCAAAACTCTATTGGAGGCACTGAGGACATCAGCTTAATTACTCACACAATAATGGAATTTAATACCAGTAGGTTTTTATTATCACAAAGAGCACCATAGTTTCAAAAGAAATTTAGAAGAGGCTAAAACAACATGAGTATGACTCCCGCTAAAGTACAGATGGGAGGTTAAAAGGTAAGCTGGGAGTCTGCCAAAGTGCCAAATTCATAGCTAGCCCACAAGATTATCATAGTCAATAAAAGTGCTTGCACTGAAAACCATTCAATACCTTTGTGTAAATTTACAGTTGCCAGATGAAAAAAAAGAAATCAACACTGAAACCAAACAAACCCCACCCATATAAAAAAACCCACCAAAACCCCCTAATTATGAAGCTTTGGAAAACAGAAATCTTAGCTCACTAAATAACTGTAAGAGAACAGGTAATGTGCTATTTAACACCTTGCAGGAAAAAAAATAACCTAAACAGAAACAGGCAGAGACGAAGACACAGATGAAAAGGTAACAGAAAAAGTGTTGTCAAGGAAGCCTGTCTCTCCAGAGCTACAGTCTCACTGAAGAAAACTTGTAAGTTTTAGTTTAAGATCCCTATCTCCCCAGAATTGTTCTAAGCAACAGCCATGTCTCCTACAACAACAGAAAAGTAAACAGCTTTGTAAGGTAAATGAAATGTCTGTACAGAACAATCCTTTCTGATCCATTCTATCTTTTATTTGGTTCCTGGTATTAGTTGTCTACCTCTAAACAGAGCATACCAAATAATACAGTGTCAGATAGCTCAATGACAAAGGTCTACTAAATTCTTCTTTTTCTTATCTTGCATTCTTGTTGTGAGAACTAAGAAAGTCATCTGTGTCTGACAAAATGAGCTCCTACAACCTGCATAATTACATGCAACTGCAAACAACCTAACCAGTTAAGCCAGGAAAATGCCCAGGTTGCTTGAATGCAGTAAAGCTACATTAAGCTATTTCACTCCTTTCTTTGTTTGCCAAGATACCTGGTAACATCAGTTCAGTTGACCTGAGCAGTCGATTGCATAAAATGTTTTGGTTTGAGTTTTCTTTTTTGACTTCTCAGAAACTAAGCCTTGATTTCTATTTCTGGATACTGGCCAGCATCGCAGTCACCTCAGAAGCTGGAATGATTGGCAGGATCTTAAGAAAGAATCAGGACTATAACACTAATGTTTGTGCAAGTCGAAACAGAGGAGTGGGTGGATTGAAGGTAATCTGTGAGAAAACTTCCCTAGCGCTCATTCCTTCCTCCACATGCCAGTGCCATGAGACACTGACTGCCGTGGCTTCCTACAAGTGCTCGGTGGACAAGCACTTCATAGGACTTGATTCTTAAAGCCTCCCTCCCAACAGTAGCGGGTGAGATAACCACCTTGTGTATGTGGCCCTGCATGTCACACGTGTCATTTAGATAACAAACAACTTTCTTGTTGAAAATTAGGCAATTAAACAGTAGCGATGGGTTTTGACCAGTAAAATCAGAAAGGCTGCCAAAGATTACTAA
>JBCJKH010007705.1:0-35485 GCA_039877255.1 Loriculus beryllinus | reverse complement strand
CGGGAAGGAAGTGGAGAAGAAGGAAAAAATGATGATTAGTATAGAAATATATGAGAAGTAGCACTTTTGTGCTGACAAGATCCAAAACTTCTTTCAATATGACACTGCTTTACATTACAATACTTAACTGAAGTATTCTAAGTGTTTCTGACCGTTTGAGATGATTTTAATTCCCACAACATGTAGAGTGTTGCATAGAAATCAAAGGTATGCAGAAATTATTTCAAAAGCTAATTCACAAGCAATGCTTCTGCCCTGAATATTTATTCCAGAAACCTTCAGAATCAAGTTCTTTACATTAGGAAGAGCTGTTCTTTACTATGACATGTTACTACAACTAAACACAACTGTAAAAACACTTGCTCTCATACAGATCATGAGCAACTTCCCTGTCTGCATCAACCACCAAGCTGTGTTCAGCATCCTGTCTCAAGATAATAGACAGCCTTGATCTGATAGGATGAATTCTCTTTGTGTAGACTGTGCCGAGCCAGAAACCATGGGCTACCACAGCTCATCTCAGAAAAGAAAACATCCTGAAAGCAGTTACGTGTCTTTTCAGCCTGCGACCTTTTAATATGAAAGGCAATCAAAGGGAAAACATGGAACAGTGAAGAGATATACAAATATTGCAGTATCAAAGCATATCTACAAATCTCAGTGCAGCTATCTCAAAGGGTGTTGCTCTGCTTTAGTACCCCTTAGAAGCTTCACCATCAAAGTGCACAAATTTGGGGACGGTTCTGCCAGTGTAACTCAGCAGCTACCTGCATCCCTCCTGCTCAGAAAACCCAGAGAGCTGCTGCAAATTGCCCCATGTCAGGTTAAGCGATTCATTTCAAAGCAGCAAACTCCAGGTGGCAGAGTCAGGTATGGTGCCAGCAGCTCCCACAATGACTGCTTTTATTCCCTCAACACCGGGAGAAATCCTTAGTGTTTACACTATATGGTAAACGCTACATGGGAAAACAACCAAAACCAAATTGGAATATGACAGCTACAAAGTTATCATCAGTTGCAAGCTTACCCGTAGCAAGAGCTCAAAATCAACTCTTTTTAGCTCAAAATAAGAGTTATTCCCATCTAAAAGCGAAGGTTGAGATGAGTTATCCTGCTTATGTTTGGATTTGGTTAGAACACCTGAAGAAATAGCAACTTTAACGTTTAGAACATTGCATTTCAACAGGCATCATCCTAAGGCACTTCAATTATTTTTCTATTAGTTCTGCTTTATTTCTCTTTGCACCTTAAAAATACCAGAGCAAACGTGGCCAAAGCAGTTGTTTTTGTAATTAATCTGGCAGGGAGGGTGTGCTGGGGGAGAAAACTTCGGCATTTAACACAAATTAACTGCTCTGATTCCTATTTAGCCTTTAAAGTCAGTACCTATACAAGTACTACACAAATAACATAGATAATTAAGCAATTCCAAACACCTCAAGTAGATTGAGGTGAGGTTTACATTAAACACAACGTTGAAGCAAGTTTCTTCTGTTCCCACATGTAATTCTCAAAGCTACAAAGCTACTTTGCAATTCCACCTTGCAATTACAGCAGAAGAAGCCACAAAATCTCCCCTCCTTTTAACAAGTGTGATATGTATTTATATCGAGACAGAGATTTTCATAGTATTTAAAAGACATGCTCCTTTTAAGTCTGGCCAGCTTCAGAGTCAACTTAAAGCAGCAGGATGTGTTAGACCTGTTCCCAAATCCAGTTCACGCTTTTACAGCAGTGTTGTTGTAGAGACAGGCTGCCTTATTTTCACTTATTTAGATGAGCAACAGGCAGTACAACGATTCCACCGCTTTGAAAACTCTTAACACTGGTGACAAAGTGTTCCTGAATGGGAAAAGCTTAAACTTTCGCTGTAAAGCAGCAGCAGAACCAAGCCCAAAGAGTTCAGTACAACAGCCACCTTCCCCCTCGTAAACACATAGCCCCGCTTCTCCCGCACTGCAAGGCGGACGGGGAGAAGTTTCCCCTCACAAAACACATGCCTTTCGTTACTGAGGAGTGTTTCGCGTTTCTCCAGGAGGCTCTGCCTTTGGAAGCGCAGAGCCGCCACAGACTTGTCGATAAGCGCCTCCAGACCGCTCCGGTTAGGAGCGAGCCGTCAGAAGAGAAGGGAAGGAACGAACACAGCGCCAGACAGCTCAGCTATTCCCTCTCCCAGCACAACCCCCGCGGCGGGGAAAGGGAAGCAAAGAGAGAACCAAAGAGAGGGGACGCTCCCGAAGGGGCCACGTCGCCAGGCCGAGGGCAGGGCCGCTCCCGGCCGGGCGGGGGTCGCGCACTACCGGCGCCCTGCCCCACCGCCACACCGCGCGGCCTCCGCGCACGCTGAGGTGAAGTGTGGGGCAGGGCTGAGGTGAACCCCCCACTTTCTTCCTTCCCCTCGCCCTCCCTCGACGCCGCGTACCCACCCCACATCCCCCGCCGCCGGCCCTTACCGGAGAGCGGCGGCCGAGCGCAGGCAGCAGCGGGGCCGCCGCGGGCCCTTGGCTCTGCCGCTGCGCTACCCATGCAACGCCCTCAGTGCTCTCAGCGCGGCCCGCGCCGCCGCCCCCGGGGTCTCCGCCGCTCCCGGCACCGCCTCCCCTCACGCCCGCGGCGGGGCGGGGCCCCGCACAGCGCACACGCCCCCCAACCCCTGCGCCTTCCTGCCGCGGGCGCGCAGCGACGGCCTCGGATGGTTCCGATAAGGCGAACAATGGCCGGTGGGACACGGGAAGGGAGGATTCCCCCCTCCCGCTCCCGCATCACGCGTCCCGGCACCGCACGGTGCAGCCCGTGCCCCCTCCGGAAAGGGAGTTGTAGCTGCCGGGCACTCATCGTGTGTGTGGCAAGCGCGGGAGCGGCACGCACAGACAGGCTTCAGAAGCCCAGATCCAGGCGGTGTTTAGCAAACAGGGTTTGCTCTCAAGTGATTTTCCCAACGAGAAGCAAACAGGCCGTGGCAAAGGGGAGAATAGTGTTTCTCATGCTTGACACACACCCTTCCCGCTTTCTACTGCTTAATCGGGTATGTCACTCGCTGTGCAGCCGCCACCATTGTTACGAGTGTGTACACACACATACACACTTCCCTTCCTAGTAAGCTTTTATTTCTGGATGAGCTGTGTTGCTACTTAGGGAAAAGCAAAGCAGCAACGAAATCCAAGCGTAACAACGCCAGACTATACCCGCAGGGTGGGAGTGGATTCAGTCACACCGACAGCCCATATTTTGGCATAAATTTAGCTTCCGAGTTTACTCGCATTGTGCACATATATGCACCTTTTGGTTTGGTCAAGGAGAAGAAGAAAGTTGGAAAAGCAGGAATTTGCAGCATCATCCAGAAACTCAAATATTTCCCAGCAGCATCAGGACCTTTAGACCTCCATGCGGACCTTTGTCACATCAGCTGATGGCAGCAGTAGCATTTCCACCTTCTAGAGGTAAGGATTACACACCTACGCTTTATTCCTCACTTACTAAAAGGCTATTTAAATTCAGTAGTCTTCAGTCCAATGTCCAAGCTCTGGGATGGGACATACTTTCAATAATGTATCAAAGCATCTAATTCTTAGCCCAGCTCCTTAACCCAGCAGTTTCAGGCTTTTTATCTTGAAATTCTCCACCCTTGCTCCAGTTTCCTTCCAGTGCCCATTCACAATTTTGTGTCAGAACACCAACCTTCTTGTTCCATTCTTCCTCTCCATATATATCCATATATCTTCTCTTATTGGAAGACTTTTATTCCATTTCTTTTGGAATTTATAACGCCTGAAACAAAGCAACCAAACTAAATCAAGTTGTGACATTACTCACCTCTTGTGTCAATGTTAAGCACTGTTCAATAACTTTACCTTCAAAAAGAAAATCCTAAATAAAATGTGATGTAAACTTAGAAATCCAGTAAAAGTTATAAATACTTCAGGTTTTCTAAGTATGGAGAAAAGCAAACAAAGAAAACAATACCCTGAGCTTCAAAAAGATTTTGATCATTCAGGTAATTGACCCAGCAGATGTCAAAATTAGGCCAGAGTAAACAATTGTAAATGAATTCAATGTGAAAGCAAGGAGCTGCAGTGGGGAATAGTACAATCAACAATAGTTAAATAGTACAATCAACAATCACATCAGCAGAAAGGAGTATTAGAGCTTTATTGTGGGAAAAGTCATTGAAACCATTAGATAGCAGCTTCCAGTAGCAATAAAGAAGATCAACAAGTCATTTCACCTATACTTATCAATAGATAGAATACAAAGCAGTGAATACTACTTGGTCTGCCAAATCTTTGTTAGAAAGAAAAGTATATAGCTACAGCCTTCTCTTCCTTACAGAATTTTGAGAACACAAGGGGCTTTATCTTGTCACCATGCACCATTATAGAAAATCCAAGGAAGAATAAACTCAGCTGTTCCAAGTACATACCCTGCTACAGGCCTTCTGTTTCTGAAGTACACATTCATTTCATGATGCTTCAGCCCCTCCATGCATTTCTCTTCTCTCTCTCATCTCAGCTCCCACATAAGCTAACCTGCATCCATGCAAGAATTCAGCAATTATTTTTGCTTTGGTGGATTGTTTATTTGCAAAAAATAAAAACATAAAAATAATTCATGGGTTTATGCTTCTGAAATGTTTTGTTTCAGGCACTTTTGATTGAAAACATAAAAGTGTTGTACATGGTGGGAGGCCTGGCTTCAAACATGTTTGGAAAAACATATTTTGAGCCCACATCTGCCACATGATGTGAACGTTAAGTGAAGTTTTGAGTTTTCCTCAAAGGAAAACAACAAACAATTGTCCTTTTTCAATTTAGTTGTTCAGAGCTTTCTTCCCTCCTCATTTTCAGTTTGCCTGCCAAATTGAACACAGAGTCTTCTGCATTCCCCCTGAATAAAGACAAGCATGAAACAGCTTCAGCTATGTCCCAAATTGTACAGTGTTGATTACCTCCTAAATTGCTTTGGAAACTATTACATGAAAGAGAACTGGAAATAACAGATCTACCCTCAAGAAAACACAGCTTGTATAAAAGGCCAGGTGTACCACAGCCTGCAACTTCTGCAGCAGTGAATGAACTGGAAGAAGTATTAAGGGTCTAGCAGCTGCTGTATGTTGGTCATCCTTAGCTAGTTTACAAGGCTAATGCCCCTTTTTTAGCCATGAATGACCTACAGGATCACTAATGCAGTTGAGCATGTGAGAGGTTGTTTAAAGTCACCTTTTTTCTGCCCTTCATCCAACTGTCCTGGTTTGCTTGGAATAAACAATGGGTTTGTTCAATGAACAATCAGTTATTAGGCAAATACTGAAGACTGGGGCAATAAAATCAGCAGAGTGCCTCAACAGTGTATTCTCTAAGAACAGGCACCCAAATCAAATTTGTTTCCATTAAAAATGCTGAGTTTTCCTGTGAGCAGCCACTGAAATCTCTAATTCCTTAAGAGCCACTTGTGTGATTCTTTTAACAGTTGTTTTTGTTTTCTGATAGAGCATGTGTACACAGGGATCTAAAAGCTATAGCACAGCTCTTTACAAACAAACCAACCAACCCAAAAAACCCCACCCAAACCCCAATCTATGAAGTAAACACCAAGTACCTGCTTCTCCCTTCTCAGGGTTGAAGAATACATTACTCATGTGGACATCCCTTTGAAATACAAGGAAAAGCCTGCCTGATGCAGCTTCCATCACTGTTAAGAGAAGAAATATTTCTAGGTAGCAGCATTTAATGTAACTAGAACTGGGAAAGTGACATTTATTAAGAAATCAGCTTCAAAATATAGTCTCTATTCCATGTATCTGCAGAAGTGCCAAATATTCTAGGCTAGTTGGAAGACATAAGAACTGCAAGCAATAGGAGTTCAATACAGAGCTGGATAGTCCTTGATATTGTTAACCACCAAGTCAGCAAGGGAAGCTAGAGCTGAGAAGGGAACCCAATTCTAGCCACACACTGAGCATCACAATAAATAATTGTAAACAGATTAGTTAGAGAGGTAACTTGGTAGAAGTTTCCACCTTCTGCTTACATTCCAGCGAGCCGAGTTCTGCTCTCAAGAAGTATTTCCATAAACCAGTTCTTTCCAAGAATCTTATATACAGGCTCCTGCAAAAGGCCAACATCATTTGTATATCAGTAAACCAGTTCAAGACTCAACCTGAAAATGAGTTGTATGAAGTCTGAGAAAACCCTGGAAATTGTTCCCCCAGCCCCACTGCATGTGCTTCTGCTTTGTGAAAGAATACATACTTTTTTCCCCTCACACAAGATCTCCATTTTGGCTGTAATAAATGCCACCCACCTACCTGAGAACCCATCAAGATAGTGAGATTCAGATGCACTTCCTAGAACATCCTACATTTCAGCCAGTGCACCAAATGCCCTGAGGGGAGCTCTGTGGGTGAAACTGCAGCAGCCGCTGTGCACTGGAATGAACCTGCAGAACCAACCTTAAGCACCCCATCTCCTGCAGACACGCTTCTCACCCAGAGATCAGCCACCTCCCTCTTCTCAGTCCTGATCTTGAGGCAGACCAAAAAGCACTTCAACAAATGACCAAGGGAAATGAAATGTATAGCTTTAGCAAGTATTAAAACCTGTATATTTTGTTTAATGGCTCATTGCAATTCACCTCCGAGATAATCCCTCCATGCTTTTTAAGGTGATGAATGAGGCCTCTCTTTTCTATAGGAGACAATCACCTAATCACATCTCCCCTTGCTAATAGTCCTCCACTAATCTCTATTTCACTATTAGTGTCTGTTTTTTTCTTATATTCTGATATTTAGCCTAATGTAGAGCAGTTATTTGTGGTTATCCTCAAACCTGATGCCCCCAAAGTCACTGTTTCTTCTTTTCAGTTATACCAACTGATCTCATCCAAAACTCTTTCTCTGGTCTTTCCTCTTTTCATGTAACATCCGGCCCTGCTCAAGATGAGCTACATACCAGTATAAACTATGTCTCAAAAATGATGCAAGGCTGGAAGCATGAGAAATGCAGCTGGACAGAGAACAGCTCAATGTCCTAATCCTCCAGGGAAAAGGATGGCCCCTGGCACGGGCAGCACCCCATTTCCTAACGTTTAATGAGCAGTTTCTTAAAAAACTTCTACCTTAACTAGCAATTGCCAAGGAGGACAGTGGGTGGTGAGGAATGAGAGGAAAGACTGCACGAAGGAAACAACTTCCAGAACCTTCTGAGCTTGTCAAACGCACTATTAACCACCAGCAATTACAGCACAGCAACCTGCTGCTTTAGGATCTAGGAGGCCTGGAGGTAACCACCATGGTTCAGTTAGCCTCACCTGCTGTACTGGTACCAGCTGGATTTAAGAGAGGGAAAGCCCAGCAATTAAGGGTTAGCAGAGAAACAGGCTGTTTCTGCAGAGAATAAGAGGTTTGGCTGGGAACTACTTGTAGGTGGTATCTTGCTAAAGGCTATTGGGTGGGTGGCTGTTGGTTTGATGTGCTATGGGGAGCAGGGTGACTGCCTGCCAGCAGGGATGGAGGTGATAAGCAAAGCTGTTGGGGCTGGATTTGCTTTGCAGGAGAAGGGGGTTGTCCTGTAGCTTTATGTTTGAGTTGAGGGTTGGAAGTAGGTTCTAAGATACAGAGATAGTGTTAGCCAGTTTCAGAAAGTCCTCAGGATGCTGAGCCTGTGGGGTGTTTTGGGGGCTCTTCTTGTTGCTGGGTTTCTTTCTCATTGCTCTAGAGAATGCCAAAATCCTTCTGAAAGTGCTGACCATTGTTACTTTCAGCTGTAAAGCAAAAATTCCTTTATATGTTCTCAAGAGTCCTCAGTAGGTTAAGTGTTTGATAAATCAGATGAAAAACAGCAACAAAAATGTGTGACTAGAAACTTTTCCTTCCTCCTATTTGCATAATTACTAATATTACAGTAAGTCAATTCAAGCCTTGTAACTATTGTTAGAGAAAAAATGGAGTGTGAGTTAAAAATACTTCTTTGCCAGAGAGAAGAGTGTACTTCAGGTTGGGAGAGCAAGTATGGTCCTTAAGTAGCAATCAAATGCACTACGTGTAATTAAGTGGTTTCTATTACCAGGTCTATTCTTTTGCCTCTTCCTTCCTTCTGCCTCTGATGTTGTGGCATGATTGTCCAAATCCAGTCCCGACAAAACCATCCAGGTTGAAAGAAACCCCGTGGTTAAAGGTGTTGCAGTTCACTGGGGTCATTTTGCCAAGAGGGTGAGTACAGCTTGCCTTGATGCTCGCAAACCAAAGCATAATAGTTTATGATGGGATAGAGAGCTTCAACCCCACAACATGCTGTAAGTGAAGCTGGAATAATTTTTCTCATTGTGGGTTAGTGTTTTCTGTGCTAGTTTCTAGCACAGAAAGACTTTATATGGCTTATCTATGCAGTTTTGTTGCCAGGGATCATGTTTTTATGTTGGAGCCTAGGCAAATAGGAGAGAGATGCAACTAAAGATAGGCACTGTTGATACCTCAGCTGTTACACAGTTTGTGCTGGAAGAAACTGTTTCATATTCAAGTTTTATGCTAATATATCTATTTCAGATACAATAATGTATGTTTTCTGGGTTATTCTCATCATTACAGAGCAAGGTATACTCTACCCTTACTATAACTCATAAATAACTAAGCCTTATGCTAATGTAGATCTGGTTATTCTGCTTTCTCACTAGAGAGTCAGCATCTGACCATAACATTACCAAGGACAGGAAAGCAGCTATAATGTATGGCTGATCTGAAGCCTTAGTGAATTTCATATGTTGAGCACATTACCTGAGGAAGTATATTTTATACAAGGAACTCATTCAGTGGTTTTCATCCTGGACTTTATAATCTGAGTATCTCAGCCAGGTTCTTTCTAACATTTCCTTACCAAATTAAGTGTTACAGTCTCCCTTGTGACTATGGTTCCGTATCATCTGTATTAGTTTGGCTCTTTCAAATGACATCCCACTTTACCAAACACTGAGAAGCATACATGCTAGAGGGTATAAGATCGTTTAATGAAGTTGCTAAGGTGATCACAGTGCATTCATAGGTTTTGAGAGTACAGTACTCCTGCTTATCCCTTTTAGTATTAGTGATTTCAGAGCAATTTCCTGAGGCAATGTTGTCATGAGGACTCTGTAGCATGTAACTAGATTTGCAGAAAAGGTGAGCCTCAGGAGAGGGCTCTGCTCCTAGTTTTATGCAACAAGTTACATGATTTGTTAATGGTGTTTTTCACAAAAAAAATCTGATTGCTGCTAATTATGAATGCCTCTTGATAATGAGTATGAGCTTCAGACAAAGCTTCTGGGAGAGGACTTGCTGCTCAAACTGAATTTTTTCATCCATCTATTTAATTTCTTTCCAAATATTGGACCTTCACTCAAGTGATATGATTACAAACATCTGTTGTGCGGTTGGGAGACTTAGATGTGGTATAAATAAATGCAAGTAGAAAAGATACAGGTACAAGCCCTGTAAGGATAAGAAAGTTACTAAATGCCTCTTAAACGTTTTATATCTCTAATCCCTTAAATGTCTTAGATATCTAATCCCTGAACTACTGTACAAAAGCCTCAATAAAAACAGTGAATGCTATTCCATTTCTGATGAAACACTTGTAGGTGCCTGGTCTCAAGGGACAATTCCTGAGCAGATCTCAGCTGTGAACCTTCCCACAGCCTAAGTGCAGCACCTGAATTCCTGAAGGGGATCTCCTGCTGACCTTAATGGCCCTTTGCTCAGGGCACAGGTTGTTCAGCTGTCCTATAATGAGGCTCCTAAATCTTCCTGTTCACAATGCAGGAGTGTAGGTGCCTAATACAGGATTCCCTGCAGGCCATGGGCTGGGACACCAAGTGTTACAGCCCTTCAGTCTCTCACTGGACCTGGCCCAGAAGTTGCTAATCCAACACCCAACAGAGGTTTGTCTGTTTTGTTTCCTGTTTTTGCTTTAAACAGTAATGCTGAATCTGATTAGCTGCAAGACAGCAGATGCTATGGTAATGTAAGATTCGAATAACAGATGTGAGAGCAGATTCTGGCCTCAGTTTAAATGACATTTATTATTATTTAACGTTTTCTTGAGCAATGGAAGCTAGGGGTCCGAGACCTTGCTCTTTGAGAAACTCCTTAGTGAATAATATCTACAAAATCAGGACCATTATTATTTTATATGAATATATATATCAATCTGAGAAAATTAATTTGCTGTATCTAAAAGAGCATGACATATTTTGAAAGATGATACTGATCACAGAGGGGTTAAGTGATAAGCTAAGAAACTCCTCTATTTCTGTCGTCTCACCTAGGTAAAATAATCCAGCATGATACTTGCACTTAAAGGTCTACAAGGGAAATGGGTAAAGGTCTGTTACTTTTGGTTTATGAATACAGGGTAAAAATATAGAGTACAATTCACTGCACTGAAAACTACAGTGCTTTAACAAGCCTACTCTGACAAAAGCCACAAATGCCTTGCACTTACTGACAGCTATTGGAAAGTTTGGTCTCAGCAAATATTATTTCATAAATCTGTAGCTCAAATTAGATATCCAAATTCTATATAAATAGTAACCTGCAGTATTAAATAAAAATAAGCCAAGCCCTGCTTGTTTGTGTCCAAGTTATTACTGGCTCATAGCCACCTCAGCAATATGGAACTGGGTCTGATACCAGCATGAATGAGAAATCAAAGATGATAGGTTTGCAGCCTAGTGAATGGCTTGAGCTGTGGCAGAATGCACGCTGACTGGAGACCCTCCTCAGCTTCTTCATGTCAATTTACTTGTCCTGGTAGGAACATGTGGAGATTCCCTGCAAGTACCCCAGCTTGCCCCATGATCCAGAAAGATGGTGGTCTCCACTTATGATAGGATACCTCTGTGAGGAGGAGTGAGCACAGAGTCCTTTTGCATTGGCTGATGCTTCTGGCAGTTGCTCTAGGAAGGGCACTTCGAGCAGCTACAAGCTTATGGAGACACAAATTCCATTCTCCTAGAACCAGTGGCCTTTACTGAGGGCAGGCCACAAACCTGGGCTGGTGCCTTCCTTGCCACCCTTGTGGAGTGGATTTGGGAGACCATCCTCTCCAGGCAGACAGTCTCCAAGTCAAGATTTAGCCATGAAGCAGCATATAATCAAGAAGGAAACACTGGCAATCTTCAGCATAGGAATGTAACTCCAGTGCTGATGGAGCCTTTGCCATCTAATTTCAGTAACTTCTTCCAACCAATAGAAAATCTCTGAGACAGGCTTGGCTGCCAAACATTACAGGCTTTGAAGTGTGCTGGCAGGTGAAACTGCATGTCAGTGACCTACAAAAACATCAAAAGGTATGTCAGAGAATGCTGTTGCAAGGGCTGAAAGCTGGAAATCTAAAAGAAAATCCTCAAAGATAATATTAAAGGGCTTCAAAGGTCTGCAGATCTGCAGAAAAACAACACTGGTCAAAATCAGACAGAGAAAAAGAAGGTTTCTGACTTGAGTAGAAGTTGGAAAAGAAATGAAAGGGAGAAAAAGGTACTGCTTTTCATGGTCACATACGTACATGTACTGTGTCAGCAACAGCTATCTTGTCTTCGAGGTGTATGTATATCAGTATGCTCAGAATAAAAATATACAGTTAATGCTTCAGAAGGACAGTAATAATTGATATCCATGTTTTTCTTTTTACTTGCCGACCTAAAAGTGCAGTTTAATAGGTTTGTTCATTTTAATAACCTAGTTTATCACAATGTAGCAAGTATGAAACAGTGAAAGCCACCATCATTAAAGATCAGGTCCTTTGCATAACCTGCTAGAATCCAAATGTGGGACTTAAAGAGACTAAAAGTGAAAGCACTAATGTAGGACATCTACTCAGCTATGGGTTAATCTCAACAGTATAAGGCTTTTTATTATCTCTGGTACTTTATCTCTTCTGTAAGGGTTTTTTGGTGGTAATAACCTAACACAAGAGCATAGAATTTATGTAGAAGGGACTTTGGAACTGGAATTAGGTAATGCTTCAAAATAAGAATGACCAGGCTGTGTAAGACCAAGAATCCAGCAGGACCAGTATCCTCCTTCTCATAATAGCTATGAGTGGATGCTTAAGGAAGATACTGGACAGAAGTTTATAACACTTTCCTTGAGCTTCCAGCTGTTTGCAACTGAGAAACTTCCTGAGCTAAGCAGGATTTCTGCCTATCTACTCATTCTCAGGAATTCTTTCCTAAGAACCTGGGAGAACTTGAGCTTTCCTGAAACTAAACTTTTTAGCAAACACAACAGCAGGGAGTTCTCAGCTTTACAAACACTGTGAAGAACTGCCACCCCTCCACCTCACCACTTCAGACATCTGAGGGTCACAGCTACTGTGCTGAGATTCAGCCTGGGCTTCCGACTCTGGCTGCTGCCACCACATCTGGGAAGACTGTCTCTATCAGAACAAGATGCAAGAGCAGGTCCTCCATCAATGCTACTGTGCACTGACCGAAACAATATATAAAGGAGAAGGAAACAGCAGCAGCATATGATCTTGTGCATCAAAATGACCATGTGAAGACATTTCGAAAGTGCATGATGCAGCACACTTGTGTGTGCTCTGTGGTTTCCCCTGGTGCCAGAGTGCACCGGGCTGTAGTTAAAATTCCATTCATATTTTTGTTTCCTTTTTGTGAAGTTCTGTTTTCAATTTTCAGTGTGTTACCAAATAAGGGAGAAGCTGCTACTGCTCTGGACCTCTAGCACTGCCTGTGCACTGGGATGCAGAACAGAAATGGGCTTCTTTTTTGGAATTCCAATGGAAAGTACTGATTTCCTGTAGCCTCTGGTGCAGACAGAGAAACTTACAGGTAGATGGTATGGAAGATCAGATTTTTCCTGCTTTGCATCTGTGCAATTCAAAAGGAAAAAGAAAGAAGCCATGCAAAGTAGTGCTGTTGAAAATACAAGATAGAATAGGAAGGGTTAAGCTGTTCAGATTACCTGCTTCAGATGCAACATAAAGCTTGTTAGGTTTTTCCCCCCCTCCAGGAGGAAAATAAACAGTTCCCTTGAACCTGGGGTGGTAGCAAGCCCTAACAAGGTAAAACAGGACACATTCCTTCCTTTATAACTAGTCACTGAATTGCTCCCAACACATTCCAGATCTGGTAGGATTGTCTTCACCTGGAGGCCACTGCCTGAATTCCTGCCAGTTAATAAAACACCTATGGAAAAAGGCACCACACTTTCTTTCTGATGGAAGTGGGTGATTGCACCCAGTCCCATGGTCATGAGCAGCTTCATTTGTGTCTGAAGATTTATGAGTTTCCTGGGTGTTCCTGTGCCTATGAAGGTTTGAGTCTGCAAGTGTCATCTAACATAATTCTTCCCTAAAGACTCAGAACAGATATATGAAAGATAAAGAACTGTTTGTTGTACTAAGTTGTGGTTATGACTGACATTTTGAATTACTTCCTTTACAATGACAGGTTTGTATGGAGAAGGGAATGCTGCTGGTTTGCTTTCACTGATGGTGAAATAGGAAAATGTCCATTCTAATCCATGATCAGGTCTGCAGTATTTAGTCCAGAAGGTGGGTGAAACTTTGCAGAGCTATTTGGGCAATGATTCCCATTACAGAATGTTGTCAATCAGTACTCTGGGTCATAACTCCCCATTTCTGTGGTTACAGATACCGTTCACACCGAATGTCAAGAGGAGTCCCAAGATTCAAAGCCTGAACCAGTAGGAAGGCAAGTTTATACCCTTTTCCAAAGAAGCAGCTAGACAATTCAACTAGGAAAAGAAAAATAATTAAGCATCCAGACTCAAGGTAATTTCTCAGTGTTGTTTTTGGACTTGTTCTATTCCTACCATCAGGTAGGAAGTATTTTGTAATAAGCTTTCAAACCTCCTTCATGTTGGCTGATTCTGTTCCAAGTAAAGGGAAGTGTTAATGTTGTTACAGAGAAAGACTCTGGAATAGCACTCAAAGCTGTTGCTTCCTAGAGAACATTTGGATGGTTTGGTGAGGCATCAGGGAGTTCCACAAGGCAGCAGCTCACTGCAGGATTGCAGAGATGGACAGAGGAAGTTTCAACATAGACCAGTGATAGCTCTTTATTCATGTGTCCACTGCAGAAATGCAAATCCAGTAAGGCCAAAAGGCCTTCAAGGCTCTAAACCCATGTTAAACATTACTCTAAAAGAAGTAAAAATGTGTAAGCGTGCAAACCAACATGATAAGAACCAGAGTGAGAATATTAATGATTCTATTTTACCTATAACTAGAACTTATATTCTACACAAATACTGCTTTTTGGAAACCCCATATAGTTACGGTACATTGTATACTCTTGATATAGCTTGAATCAACAAGTCTGTATTTGGGGTTTTATTCAGAGATACTGGAAGCTATAGCTCCAGTCATGTAACTGCTTGTGATTAATAGAAAAATAAACTTGAGACAAAGGGGTCTTAAACATGTACAGGGCTCCTGCTAGTGTGACAATTATGGTATCATTTTCCTCTTAAACTCAAAAGATTAAGTTACCTTGTTTATTTATGTAAAGATCTTTTAACATACTCCAGAAAAGAAATGGAATACCCGTTTCTCAAGTGTCTTGTTCATGTCAGCTTGTTCACTGGTTTAACTGCTATGACACCAGAAGGAATATGCTCATTAAATACACTTCTAGTAAATTAAATGAGATCTGTAGGTTTTTAGCTTCGTAGTTACACTACTAATATTATTTCTGCACAATGTGTTTTACAGATATTCCATAATATCAAAGTTATGGAGGCAAAGAGGGCTACACTGTTTCACCAGCGATAAGCCTGTACTGTACAGATGTTCCTTCCACTGCAGCTAGTCCACAGTCACATGTAACACACACGAGACTTAGAAATGAGGGTGAATGCAAACCTAACTGTAGCATTTAAATTATCTGACAAGATGATAGCAAATGCATATATATCCCGCCATGATCTGTATCATATTTGCAAGGATTATTTCGTTTATAATTTGCTTTTTTAGGACGTTAATCTAAGTAGCAACTGACGGTTTACAACTGTAACCTCATAGCACCATCCTGTGGCGTTGCTGGTAATTGCACGACTGCTGCAATTGAAAGTGGTTTGAAGGGAAGGGAGTTTTTCCTACTGTCCTAAAACAGATTAAAACATACTCTTCAACCCACGGCTAGTGTGATTAATACACATAAAATACAGAATTGGCAGATATTGGTTTGAAGAAAACAAACTCGGATTAGATGGTCTGAAAAAAATCTTCCTCCCTAAATCCTGAAGCAAACTATAATAAGAAGACTGGGATTGGTTCTGTGGGGAGTATTCCAAGTAAATATATAAAGTCAGGGTGGTATATGGGTGGAGAATAGGCAATACAGTGTCTGACTGTATAAAGGAGGGAGAGGACAGAGATGATTAATGTCTGAAAGGAACCTGAATTTAAAGCAAATAGTCAGTGACTAATCAGATGTAAAAGTAGACAAGATTGCACTAGACTTAGGTGGGTTTTTTTAGGTTTGGTTTGGTTTTCCCTAAACATAACTTGACACTCTATTCAAGTGAATATTCATAAAACACATTATGTGACGCCACTCAGAAATGTCTCAATGAAATTGTCGAAGTTGGTAAGTTTTATAAGGATTGTAATACAGGCAAGGAACTGCTAAATGTGGTAAGGTAGTGAATGATTTTTGAACAGTGAATCCAGCTACAAGAAAGCTATTAGATCTTAATACAGTCAATAGTGACCTCACATAAATGTAACTGTTGCTCTGTTGACAAAAAATATTGAGGGTATCATTAGTATTATGCAGGGAAAAAAGGTTTATCCTAATAAACAGAGGCATAAGAGAATGAAATTCTACAAGACCAACTACAAATCATACTTCTGGACACTAATAACAAAAGGTGCACTATAAGGAGAACACAGTATTTGGAAGCAGCAAAACAGGTTGATCTAGCTTATAGAGGATGATGACAAGTGTGATAGTTGTAAAAAGAGCAGGATTTACCTGCCACCAGAGGTATTTCCTGCAGAAACAGGAGTGACACTAAGACTTTAAAATGGAATATTCAAATAAATCAATATGCAGAAAAGACACACATCACTGGCACATGTGCAGAAATGATTACTGAGGTGACCAAGAGGAGATAAATAAAAGGCTGAGATCAGACACAGTTGTGGCATATAAAGACATTAACCAGGTAAGCACCAAGGAAGGAGATCTGCTTAAAGCAAAAGGGCAATCAGTGATGAGAAAAAATTATCTGGTCTAAAATGCCAATTTGTAAATTAAGAGTAGAATTTAGGACAAAGATACTAACCCAGAGAAGTGAGTTTCTAAAACAAATTTCCATTGGAACATGGGAGCAAAATATTCAGTGGTGAACCTAAACAGAAGAAACAGGGTGCTACCGTGCCTCCAATAGCAAGAACTGGACTTGATCTACATGTCTTCCAGGTTTATATTCTTCTTATACTGTTATTCTGAAGACTAATTAATGGTGCCTTTTTGCTAATATGACCTTATAATGTGAATTTTTTAGCCTTACACTATTTGTGTTTTAGCCCTCAGCTGACAAGTAAACTTCTGGGGAGAAAAGCCAAGCAGTGTCCCACATAGCACCACTCTCCCCAGTATCAATATTGAACAGACTGTGCTTCAGGGGGTGTTGAGTTCATAAGTTGTCAGCCCAGCCTTACCTGTGGTGGATTTGGTATTTCCCAGATGATCTTATCAACTAAAGACTGGTAGGATGTGCTAATTTATCAGAGCCAGCTAAGAAGCAGCTGAACGCTACCTTCAAAAGGTAAGAATATAGCTAAACAAGATATCTGTACAATGAATGGTCACAAGCATAGTGAAATTTCTGGTTGTATGGCATAGGTTGACTGAGTTTTGTGCTATTATAGGTTCTTGTATGCATTATCGTTGTCTTGGAATAGCAAACAAACAAAGCCCACAACCAAACTAAGCAAACAGCCACACTGAATATGCAGAGAGGTAGTCTGGCCTCCCAACCTAAGAATTCACTACCACCTATACAGTCATTTTGAGTTCATTTTCAGAACACTGTTTTTATCAATTAGTATCTGGGAAGAAAACTATTGTGTTTTGGTTGGGTGTTAGTCAAAGCATTTCTTGCTGTTGGAGGGAGACTATGTAGCTTTAAAGTGAACCTTGAGAGCATTTCAATCCCTATTCTCACATTTGCTCCATTTTTCTATTAGCTCTATTGCAATTTGTTGTGATTTTATTTTACTTCAATGATGGAGTTCTGAAAACAGCACATTCCAAGAGCACAAGTGCAAACATCCTCACAGTGCTAACACTGTGCTCAGTGTGGGATTGCATTTTGCATTCAAATGGAAGATGATGAATCCAGAACTTTTGGAGAACTCTAAAGTTAGTTTGGATCATTATCCAAAAGTGTAGAAGGTGCGTTAAATTTTCTTGAACCAGTGAGATAATGTTTATGTGACCACAACAGAACTGAATAAACTTGGAGTCTAAAACCTGCTACTGCCAATGGGAGGTCTCATCTTCTACCTCTAGAACTTCTAAGGAACAACCATTATGACTTTATAAGAACCTCCCCCTGCCTTTTGTCTTTCCTCCTTCCCTAGACTTTTCTTGCTTGTCTTAATGTTTCCTTCTGAGATTTCAATTACCACTTTGCTTCCTTCCTTTATCCAAAGTAAGAGTCAGTGCTCTGCTTTCCTATATTACTCCAGGATGTAATCTTTTCCTCACAGATATTCTCTTCCCAGCAACTGAGAGAGCACAGGCTATTGTTGTGCTACATTGCTACACAAGCCCTACTTCCACCATTATGAACAAAAGCTTCAGATTTTCCTTACTGAGATCTTGGAAAAAGTAGACACACATGTTACTTAAGACATGAGGTCCCTCTGTCATTGGAACAATTGCTTTAAGCTGTGAGACAGTACAGAAGATGAGCCTGTTGAACATCCATCTTAGAAAAGGCAATTTCAATGGTGCCTAAAGTAAACTCTGCAAAACGTGCCTACAAGAACTACTCAGTACTTGTGTGTCTTGGTATCGTGCCTGCTTTTAGCAGTTTCTTTCATCCTCCTCTTCTGTTGGACTACAGGGCTTCTTGGACTGAAAGGTATTTCAGCAGTACAATCTGGATAACAACTCCTCTGCTTCTCATTTACCATGTTAGTCCTATGAATCAAGCCCTATTATTTACAATTTCAGATTACAAAAAGAAATATACAATAATAAACTTAAACATAGCACAGGTGTTTCTGAACATCAAATGTATGGCACAACTAAGTTTACAAAAAGAACTAGGAGGATTAAGTTTACATTTCTTTTTGCTTAGTTAACATCCACAGCTATTAAAGCTTAGGTCCATGCTTAGTATTTGGTTACTTCTGCTGCCTCTTGATGCTATTCCCATCCAGTTAGTGTGAGATAAACTAGGGTGTAAACTAAGTAGTGGTAATAACATGGAAACATGTCTTTACTTGTGGTAAAAACTCACTCTCATCTTATTTCAGATAACAGGGCAATTGGCAGTTGACATTTGACTTGGAATGATGTAATTCGGGTGATTATTTACTTAATAGTTAAACTGTGTATCTTCTATTTATGTATTCTGTATTCAGATGAACTGTGTGGGTTCAGTGTTGCTGAGCAGGTGCAAAGATTCCTGCCCTGCCTTATAAACTGTGCCTTAGCTGGCAGGCAGAGAGGATGAGCTTTCAGCTGTGGCTTAGGGTGTAGCTCTATGTAGGAAGAAACAGAGAATTTTCTCACGTTAGTTACAGACATACAACTTTATGCCTCAAGGCTGAAGAGTAATACAACATTGCATTCCTCCTGCTAGAACAGGATGAAACTTCACTCTTTATTTTTTCCCGTGAATGAAAGATTAGTTTATTTTCTGTACCAGAAAAGGAGAAAGTGTGTGTATGTATCTGTGTATTTATATTATACACATGCACACATGTATATTTACATACCTACAGAAATGTTCACCACGGTTTTCATCAAACATGTCAAACACTGGTCTCTGTAGCATGAGGACAACTGTCTTGATTGGCATCACATTTGGACAGTTATGTACATTATATTCCCTGCTGAATTCAGTTTCAGATTTTAATTTCCAGTGGGCATGAGCTATACTAGAAAGCCCAATAAGCAGTATCTTAGATGTTTAACTGCTAGCAATTTCTTGGGTACTATCAATCTAAATAACTTCACCTAGTGATCTGACTTTAAATGTCTATTCATCAGTAGTAGCAGAAACTATTAGTATTAGAAAAATGCAGAATTAATTAGTACCAAGAAATTATTAGTAGCAGGTATTAGCAGCAATATGTAGTAACAACATAGAGCAGTAACATCCTTTCTTAAAAAGTAGAACAACAGCAGTCTATGTATATTCATGGCGAGGAGCTTCATATATCTTAAAACTTTACTATTTTCTTCACATTGTTCAGGGGTCTACTTTCTACCTCTTCCTCTAGTGGCATTGTTCTTATGCTTATTTAACAAAAGCCTACTTTGTTTCATGTTTCTGAAACAGACTTTGTTACCTATTCTACAGTGTATTAGCAACATACCTCTTCCTGTTTGTTCCATATGAGGTTTTTTTCTGTTAAGAACCTTGTTTCTCTGGCCTTTTTAATTTCTCTCATTCTGTATTATCTTTATTGGAGACCATCTGAATGATTCTGAAGGTATCATCTAGCCCTGGTTTTTATGGTTCTGTGATCTTTAATCAACACTGAAATCTAGAGTCTCTCTTGATTTTCTCAATCAAATTTAAGATCCACCACTTCTGTACCTTCTGTACAGCTCCACTGCATTCTCTATTTTCTTAGCACTAGACAAGTATCAGCCTTTCATTATTCACACCTTTCCTTCCTGCTTTCTACTGTTACCAGTGCATTTCCTTCCAAAACTGTGAGTAAAACCAAATGCTTTGAGAAAGAAGGCACCTAGATCCTATCTATGGGAAGGTTTTTAGATCCTAAGGGTACAGATCTAAACTGACATCTCATTATGGCAACTACTGGAAGGCAGTGCATGCACTAGCAAAACACCTTTTTTCAGAAAATGTTGCCAAGTAAAGCAGCTGGATTCTGTATATGTGTCTTCTGGAACAGTCCAAAGAAGTCTGCCACAGAAGTGATCTAAAACTGCCCAAGAAGCTTTAATTAAGGCTGTGTCAGGATGCAACCTTTAATTATATGGCTTCATATGTTTTTACCACAGGATTGCTGCCTCATTCAGTAAGTAGACAGTTATTTAGTATTTATTTCTACTATTAAATGCATTTGTAATCAGCATTAGAGTTTAATGAACACCACCAAAATACAAGGCAAAGTTTAAAAACAGATATTAAATGCTACGTATTTTAAAAAATACTATGTTTAAAGAAGCTCCACCTACCTGCAACCACTTAAACAGAACACTTCAGCAAATACCTCTCTGACTTACCTCCTAATAGTCTGAAAATATGAAATTATGCAATTATAGGCCAGCTTTGAATGTGTTTAGATAACTTAACCACGGCAAGCATCCAACAGGGATTCTGTGGCAGACCTGAAGTCGTAGTTCAGATCATTTTATCAGCATTTATCTGCCTTAGCCATAGAAGTATCATTGTTCTTCCCATCATATGGGAAGCCTCATATGATGTGTCTTAAAATGTTTGTAATATATGGCAGGGCAGGCCTGTAGGCTGTTGCTGTGCAGTCCTAATCTGGTACAGGTTCATGCAAGAAGGCAACTGGGGTTGTTTAGCCTGAGGAAAATGGGGCTGAGGGGATACCTTATTGCTCTTATTGTAGTCTTATTGCTACAACTACCTGAAAGGAGGTTGTAGTGAGGTGGCTGTCAGTTTCTTCTCCCTAGGGACAAGCAATAGGACAAGAGGAAATGACCTCAAGCTGCCGCAGAGGAGGTTTAAACTGGATATTAGGAACAATTTCTTCACCAAAAGGGTTGTCAAGCATTGGAACAGGCTGCCCAGGGCAGTGGTTGAGTCCTTGGAGATATTGAAAAGACATGTAGACGCGACACTTAGGGAGAAGGTTTAGTGCTGGACTTTGCAGTGTTAGGTTTACAGCTGGACTTGATGACCTCAAAGGTCTTTGCCAACTTAAATGATCCTATAATTCTTAGATCTGCACTTGACCTCCCTGTCAAATAGTTCTCCTATCACGTTTCCCCCATCTCTTCCACCATAAATTGCTAGCTCAGGTACCACAAGTTCCTGGTCTAGCCAGTTCATCTCAAATTTAAATTGCCTTCTTTCAACCTTTTTCTTCTCAAGTAATCTTCCTTTCCATTTTGCTCAGTAGCTCCAAGTGTCACTCTCCTGTTTTGCAACACAGATCCAGTCTGCTTTTCTTGCCTAATCACTTAATTCCCATCCAATACCAGAATCACCTGTCTAATCTCCTTGTTCAACTGGTCTCTATGTCCTCCTTCCACTGGCTTCCCAGCACAAGGCAGCTCAGCCTCCTTCCCTAAATACTATCTTGCTAAGCCACTGCAGTTTCTGTAGCCCTTCTTCACTCATTTCTTGTCAAGCCATTTATTTCTCTTCCACTCTCAATCTTGCCTCATACCAGTGCATTTCTTTAATCCATTACATGGTTTTATCCCTCTGCGTTCAGATCAGTGAGCTCATTATTAAAGCCAAAACATGTTACCTATGCTCAGTCGCAATGTCTAGCTTCGTTTTGGCATAACCCCCACTGCAGGAAAGGCCTTTGAGCTTGCATAGTACTTGATCAACAGCTGACTTCTTAGTCTGTATGGAAGGCAGAGACTTCAAGTTACCACATTGCTCCTTCACCTTCTATCTTTCTTCAGCTGGTGAGTGTGCATAAAAATGGTAACTGAGCCTAAGTGTTAATAAATACAAGAGGAGAAGTTCTAAGACAATTTTAATTCTCAAAAAAAAAAAATCTGAACTATATTGACTCAGAACAATAATTAAGAAATACTGTACTTGCCAAGAAGTTCAGTGTGTAAAAAGTACTAAATACTAAATAGTTTGAAAGTCCCTGTAGTGAGAGGAAGTAGGAAACAACAGTTCCCAGGGATATGCCAACAGGGAGAACAGTTCTGCATAGTCTAAAACTTGGACCCTCACTACTAATTTTTCATGGTGATTAACTAAGCAAATAGATCTGCACACAGAATGTATTAAAATCCTTGTTCTATTCTATTAGCATCCTTTCTACATTACCAATGTTAAAACCAAACTTTGTTTAAAGAACACATTATCATAATGTGTATTTGTGGCCATAGCTCCTGGAAAACAGAAAAGATGGGTCTGATAACTTTATTATGGTTTAAATCTAATATCTGATACATCTTGACCAGATATGAAAGAGTGATATGATTCCTTTTTTGAATGGTTGTAACAATTCAAGCTTCATCACCTGAATGAAAAGGAAAGCACAATGACCTAAAAGCTTGTTACATTTTCATAATATACTGAAAGTACTTTATTTTTCCATTGCCTCATTCTCAGAAATGATTGGACCCCAATGGCATGACATCTTTTATTAAATAAATTAATAAGGTGAGACAGAAAATTTCTGCCAACTTTCAGTTTGTGCCATTATAAATCAGCAAAGACATAAAGAGCTGAAAAGCCCTCCTGCTAAGGGAATTGTGGGGTAATCTCAACAGAAGAATTCCAGCTGTACCCAGGAAAAAGGATTTAGTTATAAACCTATTTTAAATGCCTTGGTTTAAATTACTGAATTCAGATATCAAACTTGACACCCTGACTTTGCAAAGAGTCATTATACTGTTCAAGAATGCCTTTTCAGTAAAATGTTCCTTAAAAACTTCCTTCAGTTTTCTCATTTTTTTTGATAAAAAAAGGGAACAGTTTTCTAACCAAGAATTATTCTAAGTATACAATAGCAAGTCAACATTGATTAATGACTCCTGGTCTTCTATTTTATGTATCTAACAAACCAACATAACATTTCAGATAAGAGAAATAAATGTTGAGCAGTGCAATACCTTGGCTTTCAGATCACCAAAAGATGCCAAGATCAAATTGAGCTGTGATTCATTTCGGGAAAAAGACTGAACAAGCTAAACAGGAACATTTAGTTTCAGTTACCATTTTTCTACCCACTCACTTAGTCCAAACAAGAGTAGGCAAGTGAGGCACAAAATGCCAACATTCAGAAATGTGGAGTACTACATTTTGGAGGGAAAATCTAACTCTGGATTTATTTCATACAGATTGCCCAGTGACACTGGCTCACAAAAGGAATCTAAGCATCACTGTGGATGGCTCAATGAAAACATATTTCTGTAAAGCCAAAACCAGAAACTAACTAAGAGGGAAAGCAAATGAAAACAGTTAAGTAAAATAAAACTGAATTCTTACTACAGACCAGTGGTTTGCTCTCATGTGAAATGCTAGGTGTGTTTTCTGGGGCAGCAGAATATGAGAATATGAGTAATTATAATACTTGATGACAACCAAAATTAGAAGGGATGTCAAACACCATACTTTAGAACTAAGTCAACATGTAAGTCTCTGGAATAAGATTAAGATCCACTATGAAAGCAGATGTGTGGAGCCTATACTGTTTCTTAGAGTATCTGATACTATCCATGCACAGACAGGCGAGCAGATAATTTCTCAGTCTGGTCTAACAATTGTATTTCCTATGTACTTTCACATTTTCACCTGGACTTTCAAATTTATGAGCTGCGCTTATAAAAACTGATCTGTTGTCTGGTATTTTGGAAAAGCATAAGGTATTAAGTAGAGGTAAGAGTTATTTTTATAGAGGAGCCACAACAGACACATTAAAAACAACAGATGTATAGAGCAAAAATATGGTCAGAAATCAAGGAAATGTAGAAAGTAGACTTGTGTGTAGCAATTAAGTTCTTGCAGGTTATGGTGTCAGTTAGGACAAGTATTCCTATCCCCAGACAGTGGAGAAGTAAAGTAGAAATGGCACAGAAAGTTTGCAAGCTAATGTATTTAAGCTACTGTTCTGTTCATCCTAAGCTCTCTAAGCTTTTTTTTTTTAATATACACCCCTTACCTTCTTCTCCCCACATTATTCCCAAATTCTACTTTCAGCTCAGAAGGACTATCTTCCCACATCTTAAATTTCTGTAACATCCCAGTCATCTGAGGGGCATGAAGGAGGTAGGTTAAGAAAAGGGCAAGCACAAGAAGAGATACAAAGAAAAGGAAGCATATCTTCTCTCTCTGTTCTGGAGATCAGAGCAAGTTTCACCCTGTTGGCTCTACTCTTAAGATCAAACCTGTGTTATAATCAGCATTATGTTTCTTGGTCATGGAGGGTTGTGGGTTTTGAGTGGCTGATACCATATCCACACTACTTCACCCACACTGGAATTTCAAGTTGTATGAAGTGACTAAACATCTAGTGATTAGATTTGGTTAACATTAGCTGTACTGATGAGGCTGCGTTGGGAATAGTCTGTATCATTATTCATATACACACATGTACACATAAATGAATTGATACATAATTGTAACTCAATTTCAGATGCACAATTTCTTTCCCTTAAAAATCAAGCAACAAACCAATACTTTGCTGTAGCACTTCAACAGAATGACAAAACCTTATCACTTGACACTGATGACTGCATTAATAGAGCAGTTCATTAATTTCCCCACAAACCTTGCCAAATTTTGCAACTAGAAGATATTCCTAAGAGATAACATAGATTTCACAAAAGAGACCACATCAATCCCTGGAAGAGTCCTTCTAGCTCCACTAGTTATTAAGTTTTCAACTATCATAGTACTTAACATTAAACAAGAGATTTAAAAAAATCTTTCTGAATTTATAACGACTTAAAAATTAAGCAAGTGCAAGTCTACAGAATGGAGACAAGCAGGCTGAGAAAGCTGGGTCTGTTTAGCCTGGAGAAGAGAAGGCTACATGGTGATCTCATAGCAGCCTTCCAGTATCTGAAGGGGACCTATAGGGATGCTGGGGGGGGACTCTTCATTAGGGACTGTAGTGACAGAACAAGGGGTAATAGGCTAAATCTTAAACATGGAAGGTTTAGATTAGGTGTGAGGAAGAAATTCTTTACTGTTAGGGTGGTGAGGCACTGGAATGGGTTGCCCAGGGAAGTTGTGAATGCTCCATGCCTGGCAGTGTTTAAAGCCATGTTGGACGAAGTGTTGTGTGGCATTGTTTAGTGTGAGGTGTCCCTGCCTATGGCATGGGGGTTGGAACTCAGTGATCTTAAGGTCCTTTCCAACAATAACTATTCTGTATTCTATGATTCTGTAATGTCTTGGAGCCCTGTGAAAGGTATTATTACGTTCTAGAAGAATTAGTTTCAGATATCAAACTGGCTGAGTCTCATGACCAAAAAGATAATGACCATTTTTCAACCTGCAAAAAAAAAACCTCCTTCGTTTATAGATGACCAAATAATGCCGTTGATGTAAACCAGTTATCCTATTGATTTCCATCTGAGTTCTGTGCAAGTGCTGAAGACATCGTGCAGGCTGAAGTGTATCATGGGGAAAAATAATACAGGCAAGTATGTTCCTGTTGAACCCATTCAGTTGGTGCTGTCTTGAGAGGTGCATGCAGGGTAACAAAATGTAAAATTAGGCTGTAGTTTTATATTTCTATGAATTTCATCTGATCTGAAGACACAGAGGAGTGTCCTTTATTGAAAAACTAAGTAGTGTTGTATGCTTTCTTGTAATTTTTCATGTGCACTGCAACTTTTTGGTGTATGTTATAAGAGGATCGAAGTATTAGGTACAATAAGATTTTATTAAGCTGCCAGAGTTAGCTAACAGGTGAATGAAGAAACAAGCTGCAAGTCCATAGGAGGTTTTCTGAGGGACTGTTGAAAGCATTAGAGCTGAGAGATATTTTGTATTGGAGAGTCAGAGGAAGCAGAGGCAGAACATCTTCTGGTGGGCTTTCAGAGGATGTGAGGGCAACTAGAAGATACTGCTGCTTTTTGAAACAATGACTAAATAACTGTCACTTTTGTTGATATATAAAGGGGGGCAGGGATTCAGCGCAGATCCAAGCTGTTGCCTGGCTAGTGAATTCTGTGACGCAAAAGTCAATGGGTTAAATTTATTCACAACATCCTTTAATGGACTCAGTTTAGACCAGATGGATGAAAAAATGCCCAACATTGTGTGTCACTGCAGTTGCTGTTAAAATGGTTCTGTTACTTTTTCTTGCGCAGTGAAGTGGGATTGCAGGGACAGATTCACATCTGTTTATAAGCAACAATAGGGCCATGCTTATGTGCAATAAAAAAGTGAGGCAAAAAACCATGTTGAGTCATAACTTTCAGGCATTTTAAGGTTATTCTTCTGCTTTTTCCCTGCTTCAGAAACTGGTCAAATTTCCATCATAGTAAGTAAATTACTAGGAGCAAAAAAGTTAAATAACTTTAAAACAGAAATTAGTGCAAAAGAAGTGTTTTGCTAAATATCTCCAAAGCAGTGACTGCCTGGATCTGGCTGTTCTTTTCAGCCAAGAAACAGTTTCTTTTCAAGGACTCTTCCTCCCCCCCCCTCTTATATCCATTGTCTGCTTTTGCTAAATCGTAGTAAAGAAAAGGTTACAGTTTTGCAAGAAACTGGCTATATCCTTGCTCTTGGCTGGTAAGCATCTATTCTGTGGGGTTTTGCTGTCCATCGTCCATTATTCCCCTGCCCCTGATACTTTTAATATAAATCTTTTGAGATTTCCTTCTACCCAGTTGTGTGTGATATAGTGAAAAGGTCTGTTGTCTCTGTCTTGAATAACTAGCGGACCAAAGGAATGGCTCTTGTCTGTCACTAACACTATACAGACCAGACTTCCGATCCTCATCAGCTAACTCTGTCTTAAAAGGAAGTTCCAGCAAGGAAGCAGAACTTCACTGTGCTTTCAGTCTCTTGGTATTTTCCTTGTGCAAGGTTATGTGCAGCAGGTATTTCTGATCCTCAGAATGTCTAAGTTAAATATTTGTTTAACCCTGTAAGCTACTCAGCATTTTTCAGATGGTGATAATATTAATGACCAGAAATCATTGTCTGAGGTGGAGCCCTTACTGCTATTTTACATTTAGTTTTGCAGGTTGTTGTTGCCAGCAGTTTTCTCTCCTCTGCCCTACTCTAGCTATGTTCCACATAGAATGTCTTTAAAGAATTGTTGCATTACTTGCACATTTCTGTTGGCTTTTTATTTTGCACTTTGAAGCTCTGGATGAACCCAGACAAGAAACCGAAATTGTTAAATACCAGAGGGTGAAGGAATCTAAAGAAGACATACTAATTTGCCTGGGGAATGGTGACAAGTCAAGTTCAAGTTTATTTCTCAGTAGATGCTTCAGAGCAGGAAGCAATGAATGCAGAAACTAGAGCTAGCATCAGAATGTCATAAAAGAAGAAGGGAACATACCTGTGTCACTGTCAAGTTTTCCACTTCTTTTGATCAATTTGATACTGGTTTATTTTGCTATTGTTAGTACTGAGTTAGGTGGAATTTGCAAATAGTTAAGATGCACTGACATATACTGGTTGCACATCATGGGGGAAACATGAACGTTATTTAATACATGATGGAAATGTATTCATGTAGATCTGTAAAGTTTTATGGTGCCGTCAGGAGATTTGTATCTGGCTTCTTGTCACCTTAGGGCAAAGGCCATGGTGCTGGTACAGGCTGGGAGCTGGTCAGCTGAAAAGAGCCCTGCTTTAAAGGAGCTACAGTTCAGAGCAGGGCAAACAGTGTGCTCTCCTCAAAAACACCACTATCCACAGATCTGACACACTGTAAGTGTGGCAAACAGGTTCAGGAAAGTTGTTACAACCCTCTCTGTTGTGTTGCTCTCGCTGCCCAGAGCGTGAGTCTTGATTTGAGACCCACAGTTCTCACAGTTCAGATGCTGAGAAACTAGACAAGATAACCCTGAGGAGGGCTATCAGGATGGCTGGGGCCTAGCATGCATGACTGTATGCAAGTTGAGGGAGCTGCGCATGTTTAGTACAGCAGAGATGAGAATGCATCTGATGGCTGCCTCTAACTGAAGGTAACAACATGGTAGAACCAAACTCTTCCTTCTTGTGGAAGACAAAGCCAGGAGCAATGGTCATGCGTGATGTCGGGCAAATCAGCCTTGGTATGAGGGTTTATCACTAGTCTATTTTGGGCCCTTGGTGCTTTGGAGATCCATATTTGTGCTTAGCTTGTCTGTGTGTTCTTTTCAAGTGTCAAGAGGATGGCAAAGTTTACAAATCCTAGAAAAGCTTCTAAGTCTTGCTGTGGTTTGCATAAGTGACTGGAAGCTGTCAGGAGCTACAGATCTCTGGGCCTCTGGGAGGAAAATGGGTGCTGAGAAGCACAACGAGAAAGAACAAAATCTTTGCTGGGTAGAGAAGCCCCAAGGGCTGAATTCAGGGTTTGTTGGTTTTTGCTTTGTTTTTCTGTACCTCAGTAAATGTATGTATCCTTCATTTCTACCAAGCATAAAATCTACTAATAATAATGAACAGGATGTATTAAAGAACCAATTCATGTATGTGTAGAAATCACAGCCATGTGATATTTTGCTGAGTATGGTCATCTTGACCAGTATGAGATTTGGACCACTGAGAACTGGACACCTGAGTCCCATTTTGAACTCCTCCTATCTTGTTTCCTTTTTGTAGCCGAGTTCCTTTTTGAAATACTTCTCACTGGAGGCTTGCTGTACATCATAAAATCATGCTGGAGTAAATACGGCTGGAATATTGAGCTGCTTCATTAAAATCACTGTGATTTGTGAAAGAAACTCCAATCTTTTCCAGCCTGACTTGTTAGTTTAGATTCTTTTACTGAGTATAGGTCAGATTTAAATTAATAAGTGGTGACTGCAAAATCTTAATTAAAATGATGCAGTGTTTTGAGTAGACAGGCTCTCTTTAATTCATGTTGGGGTGGGAATGTCTTCTTTTTGTTGGTAAAAACCTGCTTGTAAAGATGTCAGACCAAATTTATTTCTGTCATAAATATTAGTGGCTTAATTAAATTACCAAAAATTATAAATCTGACCCTTCTGTCACAGCTACTTTCAGTTATTTAGGGAAAAATTACTTTTTGAGGGTGTGTATTTTGTTTTCTGTTTTTCCATTGAATAGCAAAAACCTCAATAATAATTGAAAAGCATCTCACGTGTTGTTAAATTATTTCCTTTGTGTGGGGCTTGATTCTACACTGCTTTGCAGCTTTTGTGGTACACTAGCAGGGTGAATGTGGAATGGCTCTGAATTCCATATTTAAGAACACGGTGCCTTTTCCTACCCATTTGCCATTCACACAGCACTGGCATAAAGTCTGAAATAGTGTGATGACAGTGTGGGATGAGATCCCCAGGCAATCTGATCTCCTCACACTAGAGACCTGAGGAATCGTGCTGAAGATGCTAATGCCCCTCCGATAGCAATCGAGAGGTGCGTTTCGGCCTGCTTTGCGTAGGTGTAATGGTCTGCTTATGCAGGGTACTGAGGGCAATAGGGAAACAACACCACATGGAGCTTTGCTTATACTCTGTTAGAATATAGTTCAGACAGGTTCCTGAGTCACCTTCAGAGGTACTGTACTGAACAGAAAAATTATTGCTCATCTCCATACAGTTCTCCAGCAGGCAGAGGCAATAAAACTCAGGTTGCTATACCTCTCCTCCCCTACCCCTGCTTTTTTTTCCCCTGTTTCTCCTTTGTCCTCTGCAGAGCTGCTTACAAGTACAGCTGGGAAATAATATAATATCTGGTCTAAGAATATATTGTATAATCTACATTTTGTCCCAAGAAGACTTTTTTATTTCTTTGCAATACCTTTCATGGTTGGCACAGTCTAAATTCATTATGGACATGCAGATGAAGGGGATCGTGTGAGCTCCTAGCATGACTCTTGCTATTCTTTTGTCTCTTCCTCTCACCCTAAGTAAGTATAAACAACATGCAGACAAGACAAAACCTCAGCAGTGAACAAAAGCTGCCTGCATGTTATCCATCAGTATTATTTAAGTAGGACATGCTGGGCTGTTCATGATACACTCATACTGTAAGTGATAAGCTATAACATATGGTATTCATTTACTTCTCCATTCCAACAGTAATATAGCAAAGACAATAAATTTTCCTGTTTGTTCTCTGACCCACTGTTCTTGGGTTAAGCAGCGTGTTTTGTCTACATTTGTCAGTTGTTACAAGCTTCTAGCTGCTGTGGACTGGGGTATTGATGAACCCTGGAAAATGGAGCCTTGAATAATGTATAAAGCATTAAACATGCAACCATTTCACTGGGAAAAAGGGGGGAAAAGTGTATTATATGTTTTCTCTGTTGTAGCTCCTTCATTTACAAAACATATTTGTCAAGTCTTTTGCTAAGAATAATGCCAGGATGCAGTTTCCCATCATTCTTGTTAATGGGACTGTCTTAGTGTTACAGTAAACAACCATAAGTCTTGTGTCTCAGCCATTGTGCAGCATGCTTAGTTTTTTTAGCTTCCAGTTAAGGGTATTTTAAATTTGCTGTCTGGAGTCATAGGAGGGGTTGTGCGATTTCTGGTCTTGCACCAGGAGAGGGGCACTAAGAAAAAAGGTGCTTTAAAAGGCAGCGGAGTACTTGCAGGTTTACTGTATGACTGAAGTATGTGTATTATCAGGCTCTCTAAAAGCCCCAAAATTATTCCTACCTGTTATAGTGATTTATTACTAAAAAAGTGTACTGAATTATGTATTTTGCTCACTGAATTTACATGATATATATCAATATATATTTACATTAGCAAATGGAACTTTCTATCATATTTGTGAGACCAGAGTTCAAGATTTCAGTGGCAGTGAATCAATGCAGCTGTATTAGCTTCTGTGGAATGGTGCTGATTTATATCAGGTGAAGCTCTGGCTTGTTAAATTCTTCCTCTTTTGGAAGCATGTATCAGAGCAGTGGAAAATTGCTGGATCTGATTTAGCCCCTGTTTGACATACCCCAGATTTCACCATTGCACTGGAATATTTGAGGAAACGTGGAGATTTCATTGACATAAAATTTGAATTACCCTCGTATCCTGGCCAAGGTTGAGAGATTTTGTTGAACTCTGTGGAGGACAGGCATGGTACTTCCATTTGTCCTGAATCAGTTCTGGAGCTAAATAAGAAATGTGATGTTGAGAGCTGGCAGTCTGTTTTCATTTGCAAAATTCAGAGATCTCATTTAAAAAGAGGAAGATTACTTCCTGTGTGTAGGTGTGAGTTTTCCAGTGCTGAGCATTTTGATTTAATATGGTTACCACTATAAAGTAAGGTTATCTTGCCACATGTAGGTTTCTGTACATAAATCCCATGCAGAGAGAGCTGGATGCATTGAGATGAGAATATAGCCCATCAATTTCCTCAAGCCTGACACTCTGGAAAGCCTAAAGCCCTCTCTGTGTAGAGGTGAAGTGTCCATGTATGCACAGAGACATAGCTGCAAGACTCTCCTTAGCTTTAACAGAAGCACACAGCTAAATCCCTGCAAATTGTATTAAGTATTTGTTGTGTGTGTGTTTCTCCTCAGCAAATAATTTGTCAACATAGGAGCAGAAATGTGTAGGACACAAGGAGATGAATGTGCATGTTGCTAAAGGCAGAAATATAAAACATATGGCATAAGAATCCTATTTTCTACCTTTCTTGGAGGTCTTTGCTATCCTACAGATGTGATCAGGAAAGAGCTGCTGGAGCAGATACCTGCTTCACGTGGGTGATGCAGTTGCTATACAAATTATTTTGGCACTGTTATTCATCAAGGGAACAGAAGGTGTTATTAAAATGTTTATACAATAAGTTGATATATGTACTATGTATTACTAGGGAATTATTTCAGTTAAACAAGATCAATACAATTGCTCCTAAAGGTGAATGTGATGGGTTTGGACTGAGAGATTTTAATATGTTTTTAGGATAATTTTCCTATCATTTTTAAAGACAAATTATTTTTTTAGAGCTAAATTTTTTTTCCCTTGCTGTTGAACACACAGCTTTCTGGTCATCCAACTGCAGTGTATACCCAGTGGTAACTTCACAAAGCTCTTTGTGGTTATTGGCATTGTTTATTAGCATTTAAAGAGATTAGCTGTCTGGGTTTTGATGCATGTAGGCTCTTCCTTCTAGAATAAGTTGTCTGAGGTTTCCTTTTCTTCCACTTATGCAGTTTTATGTTACTTTAGCAGGTAGGTATCTGTGAAAGGCTGCTGTTTAACCTCATGACTTCATTACCAGACTCCATCATACCTAGTATTGCAGGATATTGTCAGTCTGTGATTTTGTACCTCTGACATTACTTTCAGCTTTTGATTTACTGACTATGTTCTTAACATGAACCTTGCTAGTTTAATTCTCATCAGTGCTGCTGTCTGCAATTCATCTTCTGAAGAAAATTACGGATCCACTGAAAAGCAGGAGGAGATCTATAATTCAAGAAGTTTTCAAGATTCATTTTCAAGAAGATGAAGTGCCAACCACATTATATGCTGAGTAGGGTTCTTTGAACAGTAACAATGCACCTGCAGCACTAAACATGTATTATGAATAAATGTTTTATTGGAAGCAAGCTGGGAAAAGAAACGGTCAATCACTATTGCCATGTCTTTCCCAGCAGAATAAAGATTCTTCTGCAGCTCTAATGACTTCTGCAAAAATGTACACACAGATATAGAACTGGGTTCTGTTTTTGTGACTCTCACACATTTACAATCTGTAGCACAGTCCATGCATTTCTGGAGGATATAAATAGAAAATACCTAAAAGCAATGCTGTAAAAAAGTGGAAAGCACATTTGCACTGCAGCAGAATGCATGATTAAAGCAGTACATTCTCCAGAGGGAATGTATGAGGGTACCAGTAGGTGCTGCTACTATCAATAACACTGGAATAACATGTTCTGTTCTCCATCCTACCATGTAATTAAATTAACACTAACCCAGCTTTACTTCACTGATGTTATGCAGTAAAACAGAATATGAAGGAAGAAATGCTGAACATTTAATTTCAAGCAAGAAGCTATGGCTAGGTGACAATGCTAGATGAAGAAGGAAGAGCAGGCTGAATTCTGGGGATGTTCTATACAATAGAGTATTGAAATTATTCCCAGTGGAACCTGAAGATGACTAGGCTACAACACTTTGGAAAACTAGTGTTTAAAATACTTACCTGCCACTTTACGTCTGTGTTACTCCACCAGTTTGAGGACACAGTGTTCATGTAAATTGTGAGTGGAAAAATCACTAGTTCCTGAAGACCAGAGATCCTGATCCTGCTTCTCTGAAGTAAACAGGGACATTGCCAGTAGAAACATAGACTCATAGAATAGTTAGGGTTAATCTTGGTAGGATCAAGCAGAATAAAAGCTGTTAGGGCTTACATAAAATGTTACCTGAAAGCATTTTTTTTTTTTTGATCCTTAGATAAAATGAAAAATGAATAATTTCACATTACAGCATCAAAAATTCTGTTCTTTTCACCAGCTGCCATCTAAACCCAATTGGTTTTCCAGATCTTTCAGCTGCTGAATAATTTTAGTAGGCAAGATACCTAATAATCTTATTCTTCCCCTTCACAAATTGTCTGGGAACAGTTTAAGAGCCTTTTAAATGATGTCCTGGATAAGAATTATTTTGCTGCCCTTCTTTTGCTGACCTATAGGTTCTCTGTAGATTGTGTTTGAATACTCAGGGGAATACTAAGCAGAGCTTGTAAGGGCTTTGGGAACGGGAACAAAATGTCTTCTGTAGAGCAGAGGCTTGGCAAAAGAGCCACTCTTCTGAAATTCAGAAGTCTAAGCTAGAGTTGCAATTATTAAATTGATTACTAAATTATTAAATTAATGAGCCCTTTGGAGTGGGTTTCTTGTAGAAAGTTACCTTCATGGTTTAGGATAAACTCTGAGTTTCATGAATTTTGGATTTCTTAACTGAAATACCAAATCTAAGTCAGTCCAGAAAATTTGTTGTTCACTTTTCCATTCCCATTTCCATCATTTTACCTTTATGAATATTTTTTCTTTCCTTCCTTCCTTTCTTTCTTTTTCCCTGTGAATGTATTTTGGAGTACTGTAGCAACTCTATGTCCTCCATAAAAATTTACAGCAAAATACTTTGTGAACGTCCTTTAGGGGCTGCTATTTCTTATTTTCTTTTTTTTTTTTAAATTTTTTATTTTAATTTTGCTTCAGGTAGGAATTTTGTCTTGGAATTTTTAATCAAACATTGATAATTCCATTCTTTGTATTGTCTGTTGATGTTGTGGCCAAGGGGATACATATTCCCTTTTATTGGGATGCATACTTATATGGTAGGTATATGGAGATTTTTCCTTTCGCAGATGAAGTTGTGTAGCTTTCAAAAAATTTGCTGAACCTTTTCATAACTTGATGGAATCCTCACCTGCCTATAAAAGTAGTTGTAAAGATAAGTGAAAAGTAGCGGAACCAAACAATTACTATAAATACATAACAATTCATGTAGTAATGTTCACGAAAACATTTCTTTTCATCACGCTTCCAAAATTTCTTTTGGGTGCCTTTACTTTTCTCTCAGATTTGCAAAATTAATCAACCCAGACCAAAGTTGTGACTTTTTTTTCTTGCTCCGTGTATAACAATAAGTTGAAAAAACCTTGGCCTGCCACATCTTTTAAGGAAGCTGATTTGTAATACCGTCATGATTGATTGTGTCATTCACTTGAAATCAAATAGAAATATATTGATCATATGAGGAACTATTCCTTAATTGGGCACCTCCCTCTAATGTTCCCATTACTCCTTAGAAAACAGAATGTGATTTTTGGTCCTTCCTCATTCAGAGCTGCTGGGTGAAAATGAACTTTTAGAAACAATCCAGAATGCATTTGTCAGGATAATAACAATTCTCTGTAACAATTCTTTCTGCCTTTTCTCTCCCCCCCTTACCCACATTAATTATAATGCTCTAACAGAACAGAGCTTGATTCCCTTTTTTATTAAGGTTGTTTCATTCTATTATTGATTAAGCTTATTTCCCATGGTAAATAACCTTCCTGTCAAAAAATGATTTATGAAAGCCAATGGTCTTTCTCTTTCCAGTTTGCTTTTCCTGTGGTTACATATTGCATATTATATCCTGCTGACTGGTTTGGGCAGTCTTTGAATCTAAAGTTACTGGTCCTCATTAAGAGAACTGAATTTCATTGTTGTAAAAAAGCTTGGAGATTTATTAGATGAATCATTTGATTTTAAGTTAGAAACACAAATATCATTCTAGTGTGAGCATATAGTCTTGTAGTATGCCTTTAAATCTTCAAAATGTTAATAAAGTCAAGTCACCCTGCCTTGCACTTGTGGAGACCAGCTCCTTGGAAGCAGCATCCTTCATTAGTTTTGGGTTTTATACTGTGCTTGAGAAGTTTTGTACTTCTGTTTTGTACTCAGGTCAACTGTACTAGGTCAGAAGTGAATGT
>JBCJKH010007702.1:0-49598 GCA_039877255.1 Loriculus beryllinus | reverse complement strand
TTAACTCCACCCCACCCAAACCCAGGACATTTTCCATTCTAACCCTTCTGTTTGCTTTTTTCAGCTTTATATAGCAATGACTAATTTAGAGCAGGAACTTTTCATCTTTTCATGTAATCTGTTCCTCAAATCTCATTATTCATGTTTCTATGTTGATTCATTTATGGTAAGTTTGAATGTAAAACTTCAGACACCATCAAAGCCTGCTTACATTGGTGTGGGTCAAACAAGTGAATAGGTAGATAAAACAGATTAAACACACATTCAGAAGGATCAGTAATCTTCCCCTGACTAGAGAAATTACAGTAGTACAAAAAGAAACTTATTGCTCAAAAATATAATGCAATTATTTTGGCAATAAATTTCTTAGAACTCAGGTACTCAGTTCCACTTGTCAGCTGCACGTACCTTCTAGAAACAAAACCCCTTACAAATTCAAAATTTGTAAAAGAAATTGATTTTCTTCTTTTCCTTTTGTCTGCCTAGTTACTGAAACTAAAAGTGACATAACTGACATCATGTAATAAGCTGTTTTCTGAGCAGGTGGCTTGAAAATTGTACTAACTTTATTCTTATTAGCACTGAATGTAATGCTTCCAGTAAATTTACTATTAATATTTGCACTGAATTTTTCAAAATATTCCTTGTTTTTTTTTAAAAAAAGTAACTGTTCAACTGCAGAAACATCACATCCTTCCTAAAAAAAATCATACCTAAATCTATGCCACTGCCTGTTTTCCTAAGTAGGGACTAAAGTGTAGTATTATCATTTAAATCATTATCATTTAAATGTAGTATTATCATTTAAATCTGGACAACCACGCATTTTCTGAGCAAGAACTGAAACATAGGCAATGACTTTAAACAATCAACAAGGTCTATAACTATACCTTTCTCTCAGTGCAATGCATTAGGCAATTAATGTTTGATGTTTTGAAATGGTATTATTACCTTAATATTAGAATTTAAATGTCTCACTGAAGATACTCTTTATTCTGCTGGATAATGCAGATGGAAATTCCTTTTATTTTCCCTATTACACGTTCCAGCTCTACAACTTTGTCTATAAAGCAAACCAGTCAATCCATGCAAAATTTCATTAAAAATCTGAGAACTCCATAAAGATATGGGATTCTTGCTTAAGAAATGTAATTGCAAAGTCAGAATGACAGTTCTTTCTTCACCATGTTTCATTTAGAATCTTATCCTAGATCACTATGATTAAATTAATATTTTAAATTTCAAGCTGAGGGAAAACTATAGATCTCATTATAGTAAAACGCGAAAGAATGTTTAAAATTATTAATTTTCATACTGAATATTTCCTCTCTGATGACAGGCTAGCAGTAATTATTCCTTCCCTTCTGTAACTTTTGAGGGTTTTGTTTTAAATTCCTATTATGTCATATGAATTTTCCTAAGAACAGCTGCCTACTGAATTCAGAGCTTTGTGATTCAGCAGTATTATCTAACCATTGGCTTATTACTCAATTATCTCTGTTGTTAAGTTTTTTAATTACTTACAACATATTCTTGAGAAATGTTAGTGTGACTTCAGGGAAAAGTATAGGACAAAAGTACAGGACAAACTTTATGTTCTTTATAATTCAGTAAAAATGCCTTCTATCTTAATAAATGGGCCTAAAGTTAATTGAGCCTTTTAATGATACAAAGTGTTCCACATAGGTCAATGGAAAATTTAGCATTGATGTAATTGGTTAGTTGAAATAGAATAGTGACTTTTAGGCGCAAATCTTTCCAATTTGCCACCAAGACATTGTCCTTGTAAAGCCTTACTGACTTCGCCAATTGTTTATAATTTTAACTTTTATAAGAAATTAAGTAAGCTTTGCTTTTGTTTGCAAATTTTCCTTGGTACATTTAAGGTGTGTATTCTGAAGAAAATGCCAACAGTATCTAAGTGTAGTTCCTCAAGGTGTTGAAAGTTTTAAAGGCTGATGGATTCACATCAGACTGCCACATACCAAATGCAAGATCATTAGACCTTTGTAAAACATGTATGGTTTTGATTAATAATGTAAATCAAACTAAGTGCTATTTTATGACCTTTAACCACTATTCAGTGAAAGTCAATGCTGTTGGCTGACAAGAAGCCAATCTTTCCTGTAACAGCAGATATAAAATCCATGAGAAATCATTATCCAATTCATACCAATTAACCAGATATCCTGGTTAAGCAGAACTAATATCCACCTTCGTTACAGGGACCCATAGTAAAACATAATAGCTGTACCAGGGTTCAGTTTAGTAGTAAAACCAAGTTTTTAACCCCAAATTTCTTTGCATTTTTTTTAAATTTGTGTTTCAACCTGGTTTTAACTAAAACCAACTCTCCTGGTCTGGTTTTCTGATATCCATGACAGTTTACAAGAAAATGAAGCAATTATTTTGTATGCTTTTAAAGTATCTGACATTACTGAAAGATAAAATTCCTTCAAAATGTGTCTCTTAGCCACATCAAGGTAAATATGTAGATTATAATAATGTGATTCTGAACAAAAGAGGAGTACTTCCGTGAGAAGAAAATACAGAATCTAGCCATCAAATCAGATTGTTAAATCACATCTTAGGGCAATTAACTCGACCCTGCCAAAGATGTTCTCTTTTAAAAAAATTATTTAATGTCTTCTGACATTCACTGTAAGAAATTCTTATAAGGAAGGTTGGTAAAAGTCATACTAGAGCTTCATCACATTTGTGCTGAACAGTATTGATATCTTTAAATGTGTTTACAAGATTCTATAGCTAAAATAACAAAATATTCATCAACCTTTATGTGTTCAAATATCCATTTTATTTCTTTGACCATCTGACAGATTAGTGGCACCCACTGGCAACCTCATGTTAAATTGTAACATTTTGACAATGAATAGCCTGTATATATATAACGATTTTACTCATAGATTGTTTTGTCAAGCTTCCATCCTGACATAAGTTATTGAAGGAACAGCCCAACAGTCAGGACTATGTCATTAGTCCAAAGGGCGACCATGGGTTTGTATTTTTGGTTCCTATATGGGTTCTAGATTTTTGGTTCCAGTTTTCATAGACTGCAAGATCAATGACTGTTAGCATAGGGGGCAACAGCTTTTAGTTGTAGGAGACGTGTCTCCTTGATAAATATCTAAAGATTCAAGAACTTAATGAGGTTAGTAAAGGTAAAATGCTCTCTCATGCAGATGGTCAGGAAGAGGATAGTGTCTGGGTATACAAGATAATATTCCTCATGTGGCAGCTAAGCAGAATCAATCCCAGTCACTCCCAAAGAACTTAGTACTCATGGTGCTACTCTTGTGAGTTGCAACTACAGAGGTTTCTTCTTTTTCTTTTTTTTTTTTTTTTTGTGGAGGGAACTTTCTTTCCTGCTTCTTTACAGCATGGACACCATATGCATTTTCCTTCTAAAACATCATAAACAGTACAGCACATCCATCTAACTAATCTCGGTAGAACATTGTAATTGAAATAAACTTCTTTACAGAATAAAATAGCATATTCTCTGCATATATGATGTATTTGAACTATTCCACAGTGGCAGAAGAAATATAAGACAAATACCACACAAAGCAGCTGGAGACTAATCATCTAAATTAGGCAAAGATTAAAATCTCAGAAGCTCTCTTAAGATTTAAGATGATCAAAATGGGATCTAGTGGGAACAGAAAGTAGACTTCAGTAAGAACAGCACTGGTAGAAATCAGTGTCATGAAGAATGTGCTGTTTCAGATATGGCGAATAGAATTATACCTGAAATTTTCTTCTCATGAGAGTCAGTTCTGAAACAATGCTATTTAAATAAGAGCACTACCAACCTTAAACCACAATACGATTCAGGAAAATCTTAAGATTTCCTGCATAAAGTCCCAAGAAATTTTTTATATTCTTTTACAGATCTGTGACTATAGGCAGGTGTTTCCTAGCAATATTAGCTCTAAGGTGCTTTTAAGCATAGAACCATGGAATCCTTAACGGGTTGGAAGGGATCTTTAAAGACCACCTAGTTTCAAATCTCCTGCTGTAAGCAGGGACATCTTTCACTATATCAGGTAATGGGGCAGCCACAGCTTCTCTGGGAAACATGTTCCAGTACCTCACTATTCTCATCATAAAACACTTTCTTTCTTTATGTCCAGTCTAAATCTACACTCTATGGTTTTACCATGCCATTGACACCCTCACAGAAAAAAACATAGGGGACAGTAGTCTGTGTTTTGAACTAGTTGTGTCAGTCTTCCTAAGACATCCCGGATCTCAGCTCCTGGCCAAGCAGCAAACTTCCCTTGTCTGTATGTCCAGCCAGCAGAAGGGCACCTGGGTGCCTCTCAGCAGAAAGTCACTCACTATTAGCACTACCCATTTCCCTTTACTTCTCTTGGTGTGTGCAACTGGTGTGGTCTCCTCCAGTCTACCTGAGTGATTCTACCAGAGCACACCTTGTACAGGTGGAGTTTTCATTCTCCCTTGCCCAGAAGCATGAGGTGATTTGCAGTCCGCCACCTGGGCAGCAGCTTGCCTGATAGTAAGCTTTGTCTGGATGGCCACTTCCAATTGTCCCAAGCTAGCCTGGCTAGGTAAATGGCTCCTGGCTGCTGCAGAGCACAGCCCTCTCCTGTCTCTCCTACCATGCTTCCGGAGAACTCAAAGCACTGCCTAGTAAGCCTTTCCCTGGAGACATCAAGGTGCTGGGTAGGTTTGCACAGGGGCAGCTAGCTGGGGTGACTGGCAAGGCAGCAGCCTAAGCCTGTGGGTGGGCAGAGCAAGCAGCTGTCGACAGCTGGTGCAGTGCACTACCCTTCTTGCACAAACTGCTGAGAAAACTGCCATGCTGCTCCTCTCAGGCACCTCTAATATTTGTATGTCCTGTTCATGGAGCTCCTGCTCTCTCGCACTCCCCAGAAGCCAGTTCTATGCAGTTTGCCATGGGCTGAACTGACTGTGGGGACAGGCAGCCTCCAGGGACTTCACCAGTCTTGCACTCTCTGCTGCTACCGCTGCTGCTGTTGCTAGCATGAAACTAAAACGACTTATTGTAGAGCTGGAAGTATTTGATTTAAACTATTTTGCAACAGTTACTTAAGGGAAATAACAGCAATAAAATGAAATTAAATTACACTGGTTATTTTTAGCAGTGGCAAGGCATACCAAAAATGTCTCAAAGTGTAAAATTAGTGTAATGTAAACATGTGATTAGGTTCTTTTTAAACTAAAATAAACAACCACTAAAACAAATAGTGCTAATGCATGTAAACAACTCAGAGATCCCATAGGATAAAAGCAACAGTACAAATGTAAATTTTTATGCTTGTACCAATCTTGGCCAAGAAAAATACTGAGCAGAATGCTACTATTAAGGCATTTTAATACAATTCTAATACCTTAAAAATTCTCATAGACATTTTGTCAATGTGGATTTTGTATGAAACAGCTATTACCTGTATCCTAAAATGTATGGTTTAGAATATGTGATAAATGTCCTAATTTACAATCTCATTATACAAGTCTTGCAGTCAATCACAGGGCTTTCTACAGCCACAACAGAAGAACAGCCCCACAGCTACTGTTGAGCAGTGTAATGCAGAAAACATGCTGTCAGTCAGAGCTACTAAAGTGAGGGAAAGACACATTTTAACTTTCTTAGCCAACCACCTGCTATCTTCTACCTGAAAAAAACTGTACCTCCATCAGCCATTAATTGCTATAGATTCTTCCTCAAATAACAGCATTTTAGAAAGATGCCTATGGCTCTGCTTTAGACACCTGCATAAAGGCTCGGCTCAGCCAAGTCTTAGTCGTACTTAAGCTGATTTTAAAATACATTTTAGTGTATTTTACAGTTTTAAAGTGTGTAAAGTGGAATTGCACATACTTTACTGACTTAAGTACAAATGCATTGATACATACACAAACTTTGCCTCATTCTCAGTTACCATTGTCTAAACCAAACTTTTCACTTCTTACTATATATGCTCAAAGCATACTTTAGCTAGAGTCAGACCCTGACTGTATCTTAGCTTGGTTCTAAACCTCTGTATTTAATAAGGTTACATATTTTGCTAGTGAAATTGCATAAGAAACATGAGCCTTGATGCAAAACAAAGCCAACAAAAGCTCTCAGCATGTACAGCAAAGTTATAAACCCATGGAATAGTGATACTATTACTTCTTAAAGCTACATTTGTAGCTGAAAAATGAAATGTTTATCCAGAGTCGGGATTTTCTTCAATAAGATTTTTTGCTTATCCTTTAATAAGATATAGACCTTGTAGCAGATTTCCGGTATCTGAAGGGGGCCTATGAAGTTGCTAAGGAGGGACTCTTCGTTAGGGACTGTAGTGACAGGACAAGGGGTAATGGGCTCAAACTTCAACAGGAGAGGTTTAGATTGGATATAAGGAAGTTGTGAATGCTCCATCGCTGGTGGTGTTCAAGGCCAGGTTGGACAGAGGCTTGGGTGCCATGGTTTAGTGTGAGGTGTCCCTGCTTATGGCAGGGGGGTTGGAACTAGATGATTTTAAGGTCCTTTCCAACCGTAACTATTCTATGATTCTGTGATTACTGCCAGCCTGGGAAGAATGGCTGTGGTATGCCCTGTGGGGTTGCAGGTCTGGACTGTAAGGTTTTTGGCCTGTAGTGCATTGCAAGGAAAACTGCATTCCTTTGCTCCTCTCCTCCTTATTCCACCACCTATATCCCCCGGCCAGACTGGCACAAGAGGACCCTGAAAAAAGTGCACACCCTGCTCCTGTCCTTCAGGCATAGGGTGGCTTTGTTCCCAGGTGTTCTTCAGAAACACCAGAGCTTCTGGGGATCTGAAGGGAGGCTGAGGGGGATCTCATACAGACCAGACAACAGGAATTAGGGCAGACAAATCTCTTGCATGAGGATTTGGCATGAAAGCCAAGGTTCAGGATAGCATGGACCTGAGCGCTGTCTCAGTCTATCAGAAGGCTCTGCTAGATCCTGTAACCCCTCAAGAGAGACACTTCAGTCCTGAGACTGGCTCAGTGCTGGCTGAGAGCTGCCTTGGAGTAGCAAGCTTCCAAGTTTCTTTCCTTATTTTTCCCTCCTGTGGTTGTCATGACCAGATTCATGCAAAACAGGATGTTTGATAGCAGCGCAGACAGCGTCTGTCATATATAGCTGATTTTTATATTCACTTTTCAGTCGGCTTGCTTTGCCCACCTGGTAATAAAGCAGTGCTACAGAGGACAAACGGCTATGAGGAAGTAGTCAAGGTACCTGTCTCTCTTCAGCTCTGTCCTTTTACTGCCTCTGATTTTATTGCCATTACCTCCTGCAGCAGGAAAAGTGCAACACAGAGCACTGAGGACTGGGAATGAACTTTGCTCCCTTACTGGCTTATTGCATCAGAAACACCTGTTCCTCCCTTACCACCTAATATTTCATGTGGGGCTGAGCAGCCTCATATCTGATACCTTGACAACAGCTTTGCATGTTCCCTCTTCTCTCCCTAAGTGGCTGCAGTAGTGCTGAAGGAACAGGCGAAGGAGAAAAAGCATTGCTCAGGGCTGTATGAGTTTTCCTTCTCTTGATTTGAGGCAACATCTTACCCTGGGCAGCTGAGAAGCCTCAGTAGGCAGAGATGTGAACCCGTTTGCCTGACTGAGGTATTTCCAGTGGGTGGCAGAGAAGCAGAGAAGGTGATGGCTGTCCTGACACATAGAGGGTGTAAAGTTTGCAGCAAGCTGCAAATCCACTGCTCAGGTCTGGGTCTTCAGCAACAGCGGGAGGTACACCCTCACAGGGAAGACATGGCAGACTGATGGGGTTGGGATCAAAATGGTCCATTTGTGGAGTTCTGAATGTGGCACTGGCTCTTTAAGTCAAAAACGTCCACATACTCCTTCCCTGAGACAAATAGTCTTTGTCCCTGTGCATGAAACATATTACAGTTCAAATTCCTGCAGAGCCATTAGAAAAAGCAAAGTGCCTGAATCTGACTGCGTGGGCCTCTCTGCAACTGAATGTGATTGTTAATCATGCTGGATATTAATAACAGCATCTCTTCTTGGTTGGAACATTTGATTTTTTTATAAATAAACACTGTGAGTGGTTATAAATATTGATTGCTGCCAGTAATAGTAAGACGGTCTAGATATAGCCTTGCAGCAAGACAATCAATCCTGCCGAGGACCAGACTGGGAAACAAAAAATAAATGGAATTTTGGTTCCAGAACTAGCTGGGAAATATGACTTGTATGCAAATGTCTGAGAAAGGGCTGCAGCTTTGGGGAGGAGGGCTGAAAGCTCTGTCCTTGGGGGTCTGCATAGCCAGGGATGTTGAACAAAGTTCAGTCTCTCTCCCCCAGTCACAGAAGAATGGAAGAATTAGGCATTTCCTCTTTTAGACAACAACTTATGAGTGGATGTTAAAGCACGAGACTGGTGGTGACTGGGTTTTATTTTTTTCCCCGACTAATTAGGTATTACTGAGCAATGCCTGCCTCATACCTCAGCTTCCAGCTGGAAAATCCGTCTACGTCAAAAGCCTTGTGGGAGACAATGTGTAAATGCTCAAACATCTTCAGTGCTTAGGAGTGCTAAAAATTAGGTGGTTTTCTCTATTCTTCCAAGTGAGGGATACAAAAATTATGCTAAAGTGAATTGAATAGTAGCCAAGAGAGTTTTAATTTCAGATGAGAAGCTTAGGAAACCACCTATGACCACTTGTGGGATCAGTATGCTGGGCTGACGAGTACGTGTCAGAGAGCTCTGTGAGCCAGATGAGTGTGGGTTTCCGTTTGTCCCAGTGCTGGGGATGCTGCATCATTGTGGATAGGCTGAAACCAAACCCGTGCTCTCATTTTGTGTGAGAGCATTAGCCAATTTGAACGGCCCCTTGGAACGGGGAAGTAGGAGATCAGCCCTGTTGTTGCTGCTTTTCCTTACTGATAAGCTCTTCTCCGAGTGTATTTTAATCTACTGTCTGTGTCAGGGTGGAGAAAAGGGCACATGGCGAGAAGCAGGACATGCATGTTTAAGTTTGGATAGGGATGTCCACTCTGTGAACTTGAGTCATAGGCTGTCTGCAAGGAAAAGGTGTTGCACATAACTGGAAGCCAGGGCACGCCCATCCCCACTGGTTTTGCAGGAAGATGGAGACAGTGCCGGAAATTGTTTGCATTATTTTCCTAATGCTGCATCCCTCTCCCAGATGGCAAAACTTCTGCTAGGCCTTCACCTTGGAAAAAAACAGCAGGAAGAAAAGAGCCTGTAAATCTGTTCTTCAGAGTCCTGGATGCTTTTAACTAGTTCTTGACATTACTTGCAAAGGCAAAGAACAGTTTCCTGGCATGTCTTTCCCTCTGGGAAAGCTACACGTAAAGCCATTCACCATGTGACCCCCCAAGTGACCTCAGATCCTCTGTCATGTCTCCTTCAGAGCAAAGAGGTAGGTATCCCATCTTCACATGTATGAGGCACTTCTCATGCAGGGCAGAGTTTTCCCCTCACAGCTGTACGCCAAAATGGAAGCAGCTTTGGATTTGCAAGCCACTGGATGATGGGGTGACTCGTGCCAGATCACACCCAAGGGTTTGCCCTGTGGTTCCTGCAGGCTCAGCTTGGAGCAAGTTGTGTGAGGACACATGGCTTGCTCGCATAACGTGGGTGAGAGCAAGCAGAAGGCTGGATCTGGCCAGCTGCTTTGTGCCTCCCACTGCTGCTGAGGTCGGGAGTGGGATCAAGGCTCAGCATCCCTCCGGCGCCATCCAGCCCATGCAGGGTTGGTGCCCGCTGTACAAATGAGGTCTCCAATGGTTGCATTAAAGTGTTCCCAGCCCCCACTGATTACAAAGGGTGCCTGGCAGAACAGGAGTCTGTTTGTCTGCTGTGCTCTGCACAAACAGTCACTTCTGTAAATACATCTCATATGAGCAACTAGGAATGGTTCGGGGAAGCTGCTCTTCACCGAGCACAGAGGAGAGCTCAGAAAGCTCTGCCCTGCCTGCTGCCTTCCCAGCCCTGGGTTTGCAAAGCATCCCCTCTTTTCTGCTCCAGCCCTCTTGGCTGGGACTCCTTGCCTTGGCGACCTGTGTGACAGCCGCCGGCTGATAACCAAGCACAGAGCAGTCTGGGGCTGCACAGAAAAGGGGCATACATTGCTTTTTAGCTCCTGTGACACCCTGGGAGCAGGGAGAGGTTATTTTAAGGGTGCAAGAAATATTATGTTGTGAAATTGAAGCTGGCTCCCACCGTGCTTGGAAACCACTCAGTCTAGCTCAGCAGCCGTTCTTATCACTGGATAAATGCAGTTGTAATTATTTCTCCTCTCCCTCCTTCCTCACGTTGCTAGCATTTTTCTCCTCTTTTATCTTGCACAATTAAAGCTGAAAACCAACCCAGGAAAAGCACTAATCAGTTGTTATTCATGCATATTTGCAATGCCAGGTAGAGGCCTCAGCTGGACAGCAGAGCTGCCTGTACCAGGATCTGGTTATTGGGGAAAAAAAAAAACCACAAAAGAGAATTATTAATACCAAAGCCCTAGAAGTCCTGGCCCCAGATCTAGAGGGGAGATGTCAAATGTGATTAGCACATCACAAACAGCACACTTTGAGGCATAAGCTTCTTCTCCTTACTGTGTACTCCGTGCTAAAAACCAGGGGGAAGAGGCAGGGAGAGGTGGAAGGGAGACAGTCACCCTCAAGGACCAGGCAGTGTACTGCCTGCTCGTTAACTGTCTGATGAAGTCAAGCCAGTCCCACATTGCTGTCATGGAGGGAAAAGGGAGCTTTCACTAATGCTGCTGCTCTCCTCCATTTCTGGCCCTGCTGCATGAACTATGTTAATCTCTAAATATTTCCAGCAGGGAACACACCTTTTGGGGGGCAGAAATTAGAAGTGAAGTGCTCTCATGCTGCTGTCACCTGATTTTGCTCTGCACTGGAGTCCAGCTGCAAAAAAGATAGCCAGTCTTGCAAGACTTGTGCAAAGAAAAGCCAACAGAAAGAACAGCAACAGAGATGCTTGTTAACACATTTGGGAACAGCAGAAACCTCAAGTTTGCTTTACTTTTCCAACGCCTATGCTAGGAAAAAAATCCTCTTTATTTTGGCGTATTTGGAACTGGACAGTAAAGCTCTAAATAAAGCTCTGTTCCCCGCCCGTGAGATAAGCCTATGATTCCTAGTGCCAGCCTGCTGTCCTCAGGTCTTCGCATCCGAAGAAGACTCAATGGCACCATCTGATGGCCATAAGAACAGCAGGCAATAAAAGCTGCTTCTGGAGATGGAGATGGAGATGGAAGGGAGGGATGATTAATGTGAAAGCTATTCCTAACCAGTAACATGCTTTCTGTCTGGGCGCAGATGGGTCTGTGGTCTTTGTAGAGGCAAAAGGAAGCTTTGGGAGGGATTCGGGAGTGTTGAGAGGTGGGATGGTTTGGCCTGCATGGTTGCAGGAGCTGCTCAAGAGGATATAAGGGTGCATGGGTGGCCACGTGAGGCTCCACTGATGCAGGTTATTCAAAGCAATGGATAATTATTTGGTAAGTAGCATTTAATTGATTTTTCTATGTATAGGAAGTGTTGATTTCTCCAGCAAATGCTGTAAACAAAGGTCAGCTTTATTCCATGTCTACTTTGCAGTGTTAGCAATGGAACGTGATCTGTCCTGTTTCTCCTCTGATTCTGATGACAGCAAGGACAGTAAGTGCAGGGAGTCAGCTAAATTTTGGCCCCTGCCCATGGAAACGTGCTACCACATGAAATCCAGGAGGGCAGGGTAAGGGATAAGAAAGCTTTGCCTAGGGGATTTCCTCGGATCTGTGGGGATCCAATGGTGCCATGACTGAGTCACCACTTAAAACAAATGCCACCATTGTTACTGTAGGATCATCATTTGTTGGATGGAACTGTCTGAAACTACTCCTTGCAGTTTATCTTCATGGGCTTATGGAAGTGCACCTGTTGGTCCTTTCATGAGATCAGGCTTCTGCTCCAAGGTGTGTGACCCATCTGCAAGCTGGAGCTGCATGAACGTTTTTAAAAGGAAGAGATGAAAACCCCTGTGCTGAGCACAACAGGGCTTTGGCTCAGTGTGGAGGTTTCCTTGGGGCATCCACATGCTCCACGGCACTGTTATCCACAAACCAAAATGAGAGCCTTCTTCCTGCAAGCCCTAACCTGTCTCCAGGGAAAACCACAGCCATCACTAAATCCCCCTCTCTGGAGGAGCTCAGTGAGGGCGGCTGCAGCAAGACATGACTTTTCCTCTCTCTTCTAATGGTCATTCCTTCCTGTGAGCTGCCAGCCTCAATTTGCCTGGTCAAGGCACTGGGCTATTGCTTGTCTGCCTTGTTTCTTCCTCTGGCTGTTGTCAAAGGCAAGTCTGCTTCCTGGGTGGAGCTGATAAATGCAAAGGAGGGCTTGATCTTGGTTTGCTTCTGGCAGCCAGCACTAGCACTAATGTTTGTGATGGCTCATTAGTCATTTATGAAGTGCACCCAGGCACCTGAAAGTCTTCCTGGGGATGTGGTGGGAGTGAGGGAGCCCATTTTATAAGGGGTTGGGCAGTAAGTTGTTTGCTTCATACCTAGGAAAGGAGCCCAGAGTAGATGATGTGGTTCCTGGCTGTACCTCCACCAGTCTGTTTTGGTGCCCCAGCTGCCCAGTGTGGTTGCTCACTCTACCACCTGGTTGCTTGGGCAAGCTGGAGCTGAACCGATGGGAGAAGTGGCCTGAGTGGTGCAGGATAGTCCTTCAGGAAGAGCAGGGTGCTGCTGACTTGGTCAATACCGATAACTGAGTGCTCCCTGGCAGACTAACAGACTTGCCATGCAAGTGAGTTTGCACAGAGATGCAGTCGCCTCTTTACCAGTAGGCAGAAGTCATGCTGACAGCTCTGAACGTGTGGGAGAGGAAGGAGAGGACACTGCCTTCCTGTGAGAAGGCACAGGCTCTTCAGAAAGTCCATTCCATGGAAGAGCAGAGACCATATGGGGTGGGCTCCCATGCAAGGCACCAGGTTTTCCCTCCCTTAATCTGCAGTCTTAACCTGGGAGACAATGTCCTCACCTTCCTCCACTGGGGAAGGCGGAAAGGACAAACAAAACACACAGTCAGCCAAACAGGCTGTGCTGGCCAGGCTAAACCCCTGTCCTTCTCTCTGCAGTCCCAGTTGTGTTTCCCTTAACTTCCAGCTTCAAGGTCCCTCAGAAAAGCATTCCTGGGGGCTGCAGAGAAGAGACAAGGAGAGGAAAGGCAAAGCGGTTTCCTGAAACCAGAGGCTCAAGGGGGACCTGTTAAGAGGCGTGGATCGATAGCCGAGTTTTCAAGAGCTGCCAGACTCCCTGGATCAGCGATAATAGAGAGGTGAGCTCATTGCTAATAGCATTGGTGGGTGCGAGAGCCAAGGGCAGCCTGTTCGTGTCAGAGGAAGGCTTGATACTGTTTCTGTGGCTCTGTCAACAGCACTGCCTGGTGCAGCAAGCATCAGGAAGATCCTTTTTCATTACTTATTTGTGCAGGGACTGGGTTTATTTTGGTGAGGAATGGTATCAAGGCTTGGCCTTTGGCTGGGTGCTATCATGCACAGTGAAGCTGGCAAAACCGCAGAGGTTATCTGAGCTAGATGATTCCCTGCAGTGACCTGGGTTACCTTGCTGGTTGCATCCCCTTTAATCCACTTTGATATAAAAATACCCCAAAGAGGGATTATTCATTCCGTTGCCCAAGGGGCTTATTCCTCTTCCTAAGGGATCTCCATACTCTCACTGATGTTCTGCTAGGCGTTTGATCGCCTGGTTTTGAAGGGGTGCAAAGTGCACGCCTGTGGGATTGGGGTGAAACCAGTTATCATCAGGAGTCCATGCCCAGGGCCTGTTGCAGGAAGTATCTAAGCTTCAGCTATTTCTGTTTGCTGCCCGCCCCTACTTTGTCTGGCAGGGCTTGTCTACCCTGTGCCAGCTTTGCACCCAGTGCTGCAGCATGGGGAAGTGGGGAAGTGTGGTGAATAGAATTTGCAGAGGAATACTGAATTTTCCTTTTTTCCCTCAGATTCCCACAGCTAAGCAAAACCATCAGAGCTGAAAGCATTTCAGGAAGCCCGTGTCGCCCAGAGGACTAATTACGGAGCCAAGGGAGAAGAGGGGAAGTCAGAAAGTTCAGAGTCATCCTAATGCATCCCAAATATGCTGGCCCAGTGACACAATGGTCTCAGCTACAGCAGCCACAGGCATTTCTTAATCAGCCAGTGCCTTTGCCTTGATGGAAATTGTTCTTCTCCTGCCTCTGACTTGTCTGTACCATCTGTGCTCTCCTCTCAGCATGGTGCCAGAACTGAACCCACAGCTCTATGGGCTCACCCTGTAGCAGGGGTAAGTGGCACAGAGCCCTGGGCTCCTGGGCATTGTCTCAGGTGCTGCATAACCAAGATATCCTGGTTATCTGCAACAGTCTGTCCCAGAGGTTTGTAGTAAGTGAGTGGCAGATGTGCCAGCTACTTGCAGGGAGCATCTCCTGCATGTCCTGGCTCTTGTCCCAAACAAGTAGCCTGTGCAGCAATTAGCAGTGCAGGGAGAGGCAGCCCCACAGCACTTCGACTTTATGATGTACTTTTGCTTGGCATCAGCAAGGTCTGAGGAATGTCTCTGGTGGGGGAAGGTTAATACTCCCTGGCTGGAGACGAGGCAGTCTGCCCCTTGCTCAGGGCACCACCAAGTCTGCTGAGCAATGCTGTGTGGAGGCTCCTGTGGCCTTAATGCAGACGCTTCGTCACTGCACTGTGCCCAGGGGATGCTGGGGCAAAGCCAAAGCCAAACCTTGAAGCCAGGCTGAAGGAAGCAGCATTCCTGCACACCCTGAGATGACCGGTTCAGCCAGAGAGGGTTCTTGCTGAGCTTCTCACAGCTCCTGGTGCTAGAGACTGCATACATGGGTCACAGATGGGACGCACAGTCTGGAAGGCAGTGCTGACCTGTCACTGACCTCTCTTGCTGATGAAGAGGACAGGCTGGGATGTCAGTATGGGGGTTTCGTGTTGCAGAGAAGGATGCCCTAGAAGTGGAAGCGACTGTAGCATCTCGTACAGCCACCTGTCAGAAGCCCAACACTTGCCAGTGCCCCAGCCTAAACCCAGTCTTCAGTGGCTTTAGGGACATGTGAGGCTTAAACCACATGATTCAGGTGAATGAAGCAGGACAGATGTGGCTCTTAGGAGCCTTTTCCTTCCCCAGTACCTTTCATAGCTAGTGTGCTGGAGATGACAAGGGAGCTGCACACCATGGGCACCAGAGCTTACATGTCCTTCTCAGCCAGGAGGGCAGGTTGCTTGCAGAAACACTGAACCAGCGTGGCCTTGCTCTTATGCAGTAATTTGCACCTGTAAGGTGCAAAAGATTTTAACTCTGAAGCACAGGGGTGGGCATCTGCTCTTCTACATGTCATGCAGCCTGGTGGGTCCAGAGCCCGGCTACTGGCTCCCGTCCCACTGTTGGCTATTGCCTTGCAGACAGCTTTGTCCTCCAGACTTCTGTCCTGCATCTGTTCAACAGGATGTGTGAGTAGCTGCTCATTTTCCTCCCTTCCTCTTCCTCCTCATCCTCCTCGTACCAAACACCCGCAGTGGTGCTTCAGCACACTTACAAAATGGGGTTTGTTGGCACTGAGCATCACCCTGAGAGTTCCTGAAGAACATGACATGAGGTTAAACTTCCTTTCCACCTTCCCATCTCCTGGCGTTGCTTGGGCAGTTTTAACATGGTTTAAAGAGCTCCCGAGCCACCGGGAGCTGCCACTAGAGGCTGCTCACATCCCTCACTGCAGAGTGGGTGCTGCCCGGGCTGCGGGGCGCTGCAGGGCCAGGGCACGGCTTTTGCTCAAGATACATCTCAAGGACTTCCCTCCAGCCCCGCTCAGAGCCCGGCTTTGAGGCACGCGTCAGGGAAAGTTGTTCCATGAGCTCCGGTTTGGGCCCATTGCCTCCTCTGGTGTGGCCTGGCTTTGCTGTGCCCTCGGCAGCCCATGGCAGTGTGGTGGATGCCATGGGGCGGCTTGGCAGGTTGGTCCTGCTCTTCTGACACTGACAGGAGGTCACTGGGACGGAGGGAGCACACAAATATGTGTTTATTGGGGCATGTGGGGGCTTCATTTCCAGCCCACAGGTGGATGTCCAGGCTTCTGCCTCCCTCTGTCCTGCATCCTTTGACTGCTGTTGCCTTGGCTGAGCTCAATGCTGCAGAGCTGGAGACACCATCTTCTCTGAGGCTCTCCTGTGCAGTGCCTTGCAGAGAAACACTGGAGGTCTGCTCATCCCAGATGGATGAAAAGGCTTCCTTTCTGTTAGCAGCGCAGGATCAGGTCGTTAGCATCTCTTACACAGAGACCCAGGGCAGGGTGGTGATGAGAAACACCACAGTCACAGCCCAGATCCAGACCAACTGCCTCCTTCCATGGATCTATTTGCACACCATACATATTTCTGCAAACCAAACAAACCAGACCTAGCTTGGGGTACCCCATGCATGCTCCATCACAACTGGCATCCCAGCACATGTCCTCCAACTCTGCTGAGAGCCCCATGCTTGCCACATCCTGTGCGCTGTCCCCACAGTGCTGCTGCAGGCAGTTGTGTCCTCCCCCAGCAGTGGCATGTCAGCTCCTTGTAGACACAGATGTGCACCGGTCAGGATGCAGCTCTGCTCCCAGCAGCAACTGGCTGTGACTCAGAAAGTGCCTCAGAGGAGCAAACCAGAATGGGAAGATGCTGCCTTTTTGTTGTTTGGAAACAGAGCAGCTTTTTAACATGGAGGCCTGTTTAAATTCGCTAAGGTGCTTTGCAGACACAGCAACACTCACTGCAGGGGCAATGAGACACTCTGCAGAGAGGAAGGAGGGTTGCAATTAGTGTGGGCTGTGAGCAAGATGGGAGCAGCTGGGTCATGCCTTGGGCATCTGAGGGGCCAGTTGGATTTTGGTACAGCCAGATCCATGCTGGCATTCAACATGGATGGTTTCTGGAGAAGAGGATTTTTGTTTGCATGCTTACACCCGTGCCATGAAATGCAGTTCTGGGGCATTTTCCTTTCCCTGCTCCTGCCCACACAGTTCTCTTCTGGCAGGGCAGTGAACAGGAGCAGTACTGAGGGGCTGCCAGCATGATCGATGGGGGTTGCAGCATTTTGGGTCGGAGCACACATATTTAGTGGTAAATCCACATCAGGATAATTACCTCTCTTTGTGGATAGCAGCTTTATTAAAAAGAAATAAATAAGACATCTTTAAAGGAAAGTCGAGTGAGAGACACAAACCCCATCCTTGGGGCAATGCAGACAGATGAGTAATGGGGCCCTTTGATTAAGTGCCTGCCTGGCCCTCAGCTCTGAGTCACTGAGCAAACAGCACCAGACTGGAGCCAGTGGCAGGGCTATTCTTAGCCACTTGCAGGTCAGGAGATACTGCTGAGGGAGAGGAGGCAGGTTAAGGGGTGTCAGTGGGGGAAAACATTTGCTTTCAGTCTAAAAGCTAAAACTCAGCCTGAAGTTTGGCTGCAGTAACCCAGGCTGCTCCACATGACAAGTGTGAGGATGAGGAGGGTGGCTGTTGCCATGCCAGGGATCCTGGGCTGAGTTTTTCAGGGAGCAGGAGGGAGGGAAAAGGCACCTGGGGAGATGAGTGCTCCTCTGCTGAGCACATTACCTAGAAGGACCTGGAGGTTCCCTGGTCCTGGGGCCAGTGGGTAGCACAGACAGAGCATTGCCCTAACCTGCCTCCTGAAGCATGCCCTCTTCCCAACCACCCCACAGGGTATCACTTTGAGCTTCCCAAGAGTGACCTCCTCTGAGTCAGCCTGGTGTCACTGCTGCAGCCAGGGTTGCATCAGCAGGGATGGGAGGTGGCAGAGAGGTGCTGCAAAGGCCTGGGCTGGGTTGTGCTTGAGCTCCTTCTAAATAAAGCATCTCCAGTCATGCTGGCTCGAGTTGCTGGCTCAGCCCAGAAGCCTGGAAAACTAAATGACATCATCTGGGTCCACTCAGACACAGAGTGCATGGGTGTCATGCAGTGTGGCCAGGGAGCATTGCTGATTTCAGGGAACACTCTAAAATTGCCCTTTCTGCCTGCAAAGGACCCAGACAGGCAACTGACTTTATTTTGGCCTTCACTCTCACCCAGGGCATCCCAACCCAAGTCCAGGGCTGTGATTCCAGAAAGAGTGCTATGGGTGGGAATTTTGGGACTGCAATAGTACTCCAAATCAATATGCTCATGAGCCTTGCCTGCCTCTACTGACACTGAGAGCAGGATATCTCACCAGCTTGTGAAGTGACATTGTGGAGAGGAAGGTAAGAAGTGATATAAAGCATTCACATCCCTCTGGCATTCTGTGGGTGAAGACCTTCAAGGGGCCCACAGTTACCCTATCAACTATGGAATTATAGCCTGGTGGTGTGGGAGCAGGCTGGGGCCACGATCTCCCTCACATACTAGTTCAGCTCCAGCTCTGCCTTCCTGGGTGACCTCTTGCATTTTTGCTCCAGGTTTCCTATTTGCACCGCCTGGGGTGAGTAGGATTCTCCTCTGATTTCCAGACCTCTCAGGATTTGGTAGAGCTGATCCCCATCTGCAGGGGTACATGGGAAGGAAAAATTAAGCCCAATAACAATAATTACTTTTCTCCTTCCCATGGGTGTTGTAAGGATTAGCTCATGTTTAGCAAAACCCCCTGTAAGTGCTAAGCATTATTAATGTCTTGGATTGCTCCAGAAGCAAATGTGGCTTTCCAGGGAGTTTCCAGGGAGTGACGGGGTTTTTCCGTTCACTGGTGTGGAGATGCAGCAAAGTCATCATAGCCCAAGGTAAGCAACATCCTATTTGTGTTAGGCTCAGGGTGTGAGGCAGTGCCTGCAGGACAAAAGCAGCCCTCACTTTGCTTTCCATCAGTGCTGGAGGGGTGAAGCTCATCCCTTCTTGCATCAGCGCACAACCAACAGGGCTCTGGAGGAACACTCACCTCATGCAGGGTCTCAGAGTGCCCTAATAAGGGCTCATCTCACCAATGTGGAGAATGGCATCTCGCAGACATGCAGTGAAGTGGAGCTGAGCCAGGGGTTCTGCTAGGAGCGGCAGGGTACGAGGCTGTAACATTGCCTGAGGTGCACATGGGAGCTGGGGCCAGGTCACAGCTACGGCATGGCTTGGGGTACAGGTTTGGGTGTCCTGACTTGAGCAGGGGTGCATGAGAGGTGTGTGTCAATTCATGCCTCTGAGTGCCCTCAGCACCCTGACAAACAGCATCTCTGAGCACCAGGAGTACTTAAACTCCTGCAAAGTGTGGAAAAGCAGTGCACATCACCTACTGCTGGAAAGCCTGCAGGAGATGATAAATTCTCTGTTCCAGGCTCCAGTGCTGGAAGAAGGTCCTGAGTCCTCCCAGGAGAGGAAACCAGCTTGTGGCTGGCTCAGCCCCTGCCCAACCACTACAGCAAATGCCCCTCCTGGGGACCCCCAGCCCTCTGGGCAGAGGTACAGTGGGCTGAGGCTCCTCTGGCACTGGACCGTGTCTCCCTGGCTTTCCAGCTCTGTGGAGACAGGGCTGAGTTGCTGTGACCCCTTCTCCCCCCGCTGACTCAGCCATGCCCCCGTGGTGGGTGGCCGCAGCCTGGGGTGGGACAGCGGGAAGGTAAAGGCAGTATGGACTGGCAAACTTTCAAAGAGGCCAAAAGCTAAATAAATAGCCAGCAGCCTATTTCAGTGGCTGCTATATTTAGCTCAAGGAACATTTATTTATAGGCTTGGCAGCCATTCCGAGTCAATAAAAGCCCAAGAGCTGGAAAAAGGACGTTCCTGGGTTTCTTGTTGCAGTAATGGTTTCTGCCATGAAAACCACGAGGAGTGAGAGGAGAGGCAGCCTCGGCACTGGGGCTGGGGGAGGAAGCTGTGCTGGGTGCACACCCAGGGGTGCCTTTGCCAGGGGATAGAGTCTTCTCATACCTGTAGCCCCAGCTAAGAGCAGACACCCTGCCGCATCACCTGGGTTCCCTCCAGTCTCCTGGCCCATAGGGAATTCCCCTCTAAAACACAACGGGATTTAGCTGTGCCCGTGGAATCAGTGACATGAGATATCAGCCCTGCCTGGGAACTCTGCTGCAGCATCTTCCCCAGGGCAGCAGGTTTGGAAAAATGAAGCCTGGAGCAGGTAAACGGGAAGTGAGATGGGAGCAGCACTCGTGTTTCTGCATTAAATAATTTTCCCTTTCCATGTCACACATGGCAACAAGTGGCTGAGAGAGGAGGGTGTGCAAACAGCCCCTCTGAGGCTGCTGGTGGGGTCAGCTGTAGAAGAGGCTAAAGCTTCACGCTGGACAGTGTAATTTCTACCCTAGCAGCAGATGATGGCAGTAGTTCTAAAAGGCTTTACAAAAGATACTGCTATTGCAGCTGGTAGAGAGGAGTGGATTTATGAAAGACCAGGGTATTTAGCCCAGCCTATGGAAAACAGCCATGGGGATGGATGTCCTTTCTGCGTTTAAGTCAATAAGTGCTGCGGCTTTCTGGAGCCAGAACTGCAGGGAGCCTGCTCATGCCTTCTCCTCTCTCCAAAGCAAACCTGCTGCAGGGGAGAGCAGAGAAATGCTTACACCAGCTTCTGCTTGAGCACAGCCAAGCCAAAATGGGGCTGCTTGGTCAGTGACCACCGTCTGCTCCCAAACACAGCACAGTTGCTGCCATGGGGAAGAGGCGACAACTCAGCTGTGGGGGGACGAGGGGATATTTATAGGGTTTAGCTCTAGTGCACAGCAAGCGTGTGGCTATATGCTGCCTCCATGGCAGGAGGAAGGTGAGAGCAGAGCATAGCTGGGAGGCAAAAAAACCCCAACAAGAAACCCCCCAGAATGTGTTTCAATGCAATCACTCCATACCTTTGTGCTCTTTAGCTGGCAATCTGCACTATCTTCTACACTTGGACATACCCATCCAGAACAGGACCTGGCCAGTCCTTTCCACTAGAAAGGGGCTGCTCAAATGCCTGCCTACTGCTTCGAAGCCACAAGTTACACACGGGACCATCAGAAACCCCTAGAGTGGCTGTTTGCAGCCCATGGGCCCGTGGATGCCTCAGTTAATTTTTATCCCCTTACTTCCTCAGCCATGAGTCTTATTTCTGCTTTGAACTTGTCTAGCTGCAGTTTCAAGCTGTTGGTTCCTATACATAGACATGGGTCTGGCTGTGTGTCTAGCTCCCCACTGTACTCAGCCTCCACTGAGGCAGCCAAAGATCCACTGCCCTCCCCAATGCCCCAAAGAGGACCCTCCAGCCCCACCCTGAGAAGGTCTGGCCCTCAAAAACCAAGGCTGACACCAGCTGTTAAAACACCTATTTGGGTATTTATTACAACACGTTGTTCCAAAATACAAAAGAAAGGAAAAGAAAGTAGAGGGTAGAAAAGCACTGCTGTTTACAGCCTCTGGTAATAAATAAATAAGGACGAGGCAGGGACAGGATGTCTCCTTGGGTCTAGTACTGGCATTGGCCAAACAGGCAGCGAGGAAGGGAGGGTGGTAGGGCTGGTGGCCAGAGCCTCTTTTCCTTGCTCAGGAGTCCCCAGGTACACCAGGGTGGGTGCAGAGCCCCTCCCTGTGCTGTGCTTGCTGAGGAAAGGCCTGATCCTGCAGGGATGGGGTGGAAGCTGAGGAGACTCAGCCCTGGTGTGGTTGGGACCTGCCTGCTCCCTCCCTGTCCACGGCTGCCCAAAAGGCAGGTGAGGTAGGGAGGGTGATGCCAGACCAGGACCCCAGTGGGAGTCTGCCAAGCTCTCACAAGAGAGGGTCGAGACCTGAACTACTTGCTCTCCTGCATGGTCTCAGAGCAACCTTGGAAATGAGTTCAGCACAGCATGATGAGAAGGACCCCAATCACGGTGAAGCAAAGTCATGACAGAGACAAGAGACCATGTCCAGGCCACTGAGAGAAGGGTGGTGTTAAACCCTGCAAATTAAAATAACTCTTCATGGGGCTGGCGCAGTATGGAGAATGTTTCGTACCACGGTGCAGACAGGGTTCCTTTTCCCTTCCCCTAATGTCTCCTCCTTCACCTTACAGTCACCTGGGAACCTCCAGGTTGTACAAGGATCCCAGGCGATGGGTGTGACAAAGCATCACTGGACTCTGTATGTTTACAACACCCTGATTCATCAGTGTCAGATAAAGGCCGTATCCAGCCCCATTTTGGGAGCCATTCCCAGCCCCTTTCTGAATCCTTCCAGGTACTAGAGGCTCCTCTGCCACCAATCTTCTTCTAACACTGGCCACATGTCCTCCCGAGGCTGTGCTGTCCCCGGGCAAGGGGAGCTCGCCGACATGAGGAGGACAGTCAAGCCAAGAAAGCCCAGGGCACCTGGCTAAAATGGAGTGCTCAGTGCATGGGCTCAGCTCTGTGTGTGCAGCTTTGCAAACCAGCTGCTACAGCAGAGCAAGAAGCCCCTGCAGGTGAAGATGCAGCCTAGAGGTGCAGCCAGCTGAAGAAGGTGAGAGGACTATGACCTGGAGAGAGCTGACTCCATGAGCTGGATGCCTGGCCAATGCTCCTTTTGAAGCTGTTACAAAAGCTTTAAGCTTTTGCCATTTAATCCTCCGTTCTTGGTGCCAGTGAGCTCCTGCCTTTTGTAAACATAAGCAGGCACCTGTACAGGGGAGAGGAGCAGCAGGAGGGGAAGGGAAGAGTTAAGTAAATTGACCTGCCCAGGGTTTGGGTGTCTTTATACCCTTAGGAAGCACCACCCTCCAGCTCCTCTGACAAAGGTTTGCCTTCTTGGGGTTTGGGACAGCCGGGAGCGCAGCCCCAGCCGGGCTGCGGGGAGCAGAGAGAAGGTGTGGTGGGGCCTTGCGTTTATTCACAACAGAGAAACAAAGAGCAACATACAAAGAGTAAGAAGCAAAAAGGTACAGAATCATAACCATAATAATAATAATAATCATAATTATAAATACTCAAATCTATCATTCATAGATTGCAATGACAACACTGATAGCTTATTATCATTAGTATTCAGGATGGGAAGGGGAAGAGGACAGCAGGAGAGGGTTCTGGGGAGCATTGTCTCCTAAGGGGCAGAAGTGACAGGGATGGACATCCAAAGAAACAAGAAGACAAAGAGAAGGGCCAGGAAGGCAGCAGGTCCTGGGGATGCTGCTGCCAAGGCTGGGGGTGAGCCTGCTACAACCCAAGCCTCTGGCTCAGTCTTGCCAACCTGATTGCTGCCCTCTTGCCAGCTTCACTCAGCCCCCTGATAGGTACCTGGGAAGGATGTGGCTGAGAGGCTCAGCCCCAGGGACAGACAGAGGCTGGAGATAAGGTTGTAATGTCCTTGCTAGCATGAAGGAAAGCTGTGGTTTGTTCCATCCTTCACTCAGTGGAAAGTTCAGCCACTGCCACTGCTGTGACCATTGGGCACTCAACAACTTTGTTGGTTCTTCCCTTGTAAGGAGAGACCTTTCCTCTCCTCTGCTCACACTTCTGTGACTGTGGAACCCTACCTACAGATAAATGCACCTTCATCAGATTAGATTGGAAAGGTGAATTTTGGTTCCAGTGAGGCTTTGGATTGGGTTGTCTGGCTTATGAGAGCCCATGAAAAGCCTTGGCTGACAGATGATGGGAAAAGCTACAAGCCTGCACATCCGTCCTCATGATAACTCACAATCTGATTCATGGACAAAGTGGTCTGATTTAAAAAAAAAAAAAAATCTGGGCCTAATTAAAAAAAAAATCATTTCAGTTAATTGTAAGCCACTTGGTGACCCTGATGGCTTTGGATCAGCACCGGCAGTAGACACGTAGGCAGGGCTGCTCCATCAAAGTGTATTTTCTGGATGTAGCCTTAAAATATAGCATGTAAGAGTGCCTAAACCCCACAAACATGGCTGAGGAGCATCCAGGGAATGGCATAGTGGAGATGACAGAAAGCAAAACACCTATCTGCCTCTTTGCAGACATTTAGAGTCTCATGTACAACATGTGCCCTCTCTTTCCTAACTTACTCCAGCTGCTTTTTTGCATTCATAATGCACCATGTCAGCTAACAGAATGAGTTACAGGAGAGCTTGATAGTGCCTCAGCTCATCTCCCTACCTGGCTGTGCCAACCTCATGTCCTCTTTTTATTAAATTCCTTGGGAAGTCACCTAGCCCCCTCTCCATTGCCCAAAGCAACACCTAACCATCTCCTGCCAGCAGCATGCCTGCCCTGAGCTCAGTTGATCCATGCTGGCATCAGCCCTGGAGAACTACTGGATGGGCGGGAACTGAGCAATGCAGAGCAGAGATCAGCAGGCGATGATCCCTGGCATGCTTGGGAAGAGGTGCCACTGCTGAGGGCAGCAGGAAGGGAAGGGAGACCAGCAGCACTCTTTGTTCAGGAAGCAGGCAGCACTAACCCTGGGCTCCGGGGGTTTACTGGAGGGAGAATGAAACTTTTTTCCCTTCCTCCTTGGACTTCACATCAAAGCCTCCTTGAGACCCTGCTGCAAGAGCAGCTCTTGAATAGCTGCCTGGCTCACAGGATGGACCCAGGTGGAATCTGAAAAGGGAGCTTAGATAATTGTGACATCATCTTTTCATGGCCAGGAGAGAGAAATGTTCAGCTTGGCAAGACTGAGCCAGTTCGAGGTGGTTGGTGGACGCAATGATGGGTGGTGGTGGTGGGCCTTTGAGAGATGGCTGTGAGATCCCTTGCCACATCAAAAGTGATGTGGGAAGAGAAGTAGGTGGTCACTGGCTCTCCAGCCAGCCTTGTCCCTCCCCGCCACACCTCAGGGAACCGGGCAGGAGCACATGGTGGTCCCCAGCATCTCACCAAATGGCCCATGGAAAACCAGGAAAACTAAAGCCAGCCTGCAGAAAGCAAGGAGCTTCTGAGGAGGCCTCAGCCATGGACACAGAGGTGGCTGGGGAAGTAACCAGCTGAAGCGAGCAGCCCCTCCTCGCACGATTGCAACTCCTCACGCCTCTGCTTTGTGTTCAGTTTTAAACCTGAGATCATTTGGTTTTGTCATGTGTGGTTTGATTTAAAGATAGAAATGAACAACAAGAGGAGGAACAAGGGAAAGAGAGAAACCATGTGGACCCAGAAAAGAAGAAAACAACACTCCAAGGATGACACAAGACAAAGACATGCACAAACAGAGACCCCTGAGGTATTAGCTTTGCAAACTAGTGCGAGACAAGGGAGAAAGCAAAGACAGCCACAGGGAGAGATGTGCTTTGCAGCAGAGGCAGTTCAGTGCCTACAGCTCCAGAAAGCAGTTTTTCACAAGCCTACACTGGAGTTTAGGAGCAAGAGCTTGGCTCCCCACCAGGATGGGTTAAGCAGCTAAACAGCTCTGAAAGTAAGACAGTTGTGCCCCCCGTGTACTTGCAGAGCTTCAGGTCTGGCTGGCTTATCACCTGCTGAAAGGAGGGGAGCCAGCCTGGAGGAGAACAGGGCTGGGAGAGTCCCAGCACCTGCAAATACACACCCCATGAGTTTCTTAGGTGTGAAGCAAAGGATGGGGGAAGCTTGAAAAACAGCCACCCTCAAATGGAAAATGGTGCCTGTAGCTCCCAAGCAAGGTAGTTGAAGCAAGGGGGAAACAAGGGGCTGGGGCAGGCAGGCAAGACATCCCCCAACAAGAAATCCCAACTGCCATCAGCCTCCCCTGCCTGCCTCCACTGTGGCAGCCTCTGATGCCTTCCCCTTCCTTGCACAGCTGGAGGTGACACGCAGCACCTTTCCCTCCACTTCAGGTGACTCCCTCCTCACCATCTCCAGTGAGGATGAACAGCCCAAGGGAGAGGGACACGGCTGGGACGGAGTGTGGCTAGGATGAGGAGGATGGCTGGCACGGGGGCAATGGCCAGGATGGGGATAAGGAAAAGCAAACAGAGACCAAGGGGTGAAGAAGAGGCAGCAGCTTCCAGAAGAGTTTTCTGGCTCAGTTTGTGTTGTAAGAAGGTTTTATGGTTTCCTCGTTCGCTTGTTTGTTTCTAGAAAAAGTGCCCAGAAGAGTCTCCTGTCCCCTTGTTGGTCTGCCCAGAGGGAAGGGGGGGGGAAAATCTTTGTCGTTGACATGAGCTATAGAAGGAGCCACAGGCCTCAGATATTGCTTAGAAACTCGTATTTCAGATTTAAATACCATACACAGTAAAAATAGAGCTGAAAGTACCGCCCCACATTGTCTGCAAATCATTGCCAGAATGAACAGCTTCAATAAATTAAAAACAAAACAAAAAAAAAATTGAAATATTATTTACGTCTCAATAAAAATCGCAGTAAAACCATTTACCTTTTCCTTGTGTGTGTTTTCAGGTTGGTTTTCTTTTTCTTTATATTATATATAATATATATTTATATATGTATAGGGCTGCTCCAGTGCAGCATTTTTAGGATACTTAGCCAGAGAAACACGGGGAGCATGCTCAGTGCACTGGGATGCAGGGAAGAGGCAGATGTGGTCCCCTCCACAGGTGCTGTGCCCCATCCCTGCAGCCAGAACTGTGACCCTGCCCCTTCCCGCTCCAATTTTACGCCCAAATTTTGAGCGTGGGTCTCTGAGGGAGGGAACCCTTGGGGTGGCGGGGAAGGACCAGGGTGGGTGCAGCACGGGCACTAAGCATCCGCCGCTATGTTTCCTGACTCTCCAAAGGCTCATCCGCCTTTGTTTCGGTTTCAGCGCGTGCGATCCCGAAAATGCACACGTGGGTATAAATACTCCCCCCCCACTCCCCCCCGACCCCGCCGTCCCTGTTCCCTTCCCTCTCTCCCCAGCTTAAATATCCCCCCACCCCGTCCCCATCCCGCATCTCCAGGCGCCCCCGGTGTGTGTCAGGACACCTCGATGATTTCCATGCTGCCCGAAAAGCTGGACTGTTTGCTGATTTTGCCCAGCTCTTCTCGGGCCCTGCCCTCGGACATGGTCTCCTCGAATTCCATCTGGCAGCTCCTCCGCTTGAACTGCTTCTCGGCGCCGGCCTCCTCATGCCAGCTGTGCCGCCCGTCCCGCGGCTCAGCCCGCGCCTTGTCCCTCAACCGGATCTCGCAGCCCCCCGCCACCCCTCCGCAGCCGAAGGGCGGTGGATACGGGCCGGCGCCGGCAAACAGGCTCCCGCCGCTACCGCTGGTGCTGCCAGGGTCCATGCCGAAGAACCAGCCGGCCTCGCCGGTCGGGGTGCCGGGGGACTCCAGGTGCACCCCACCCCAGGCGCTGGTGGCGGTGCTGGGAGCAGGGGCCGGCTGCCCGAGCCGCGGTGGCAGCCCGTCCTCGGCGCCGGGGCTCTTGCGTGCGGCGCAGGCGCTGCCGCCGTTGAGGCTGAGCCCGTGCGCCGGTGAGCCGGCGGTGTGCCGGTGCTTTCGCCGCTGCCGCACCTTGGCCTCCAGCAGGAGGTCCGGCCCGCCCGGCCGGTCGGGGCTGTCTGCCCCCGGGGAGAAGGGGCCGAGGCTGCCAGGGCCAGAGGGGCTGTCCAGCTTGCAGAGTTTGGGGGCATCTCCAGGGCCGGGAGGTCCGGGGGGCTCCTGCCGCAGGCCTGGGGAATAGGCAGACTTGATGTCCAGGGAGAAGGAGCGTTTCAGGCGGTTGGTGTCCTGGATGCGCTCAGAGGAGAGGTGCAAGCCATTGAGCCCCTGCTGCAGGGCGGTGGGCGACAGGACCTTCGCGGTCCCGCCTTGCCGCTCAGGGTCACCGTGGGGAGATGCTGAGCCAGTGCTTCTCGGCACCTCCTCGGCCTTCTCTGAGGTAGGTGGTGGGGGATGCCGGCTGCCCTCAGCCGCCTCTGCCGGGTCCTGCTGCACATCTCCCTCGCTCCGGTCACCCTTCGACTTCAGGGCCTTTAGGAGCTTCAGGCTCCTCTCATACTCCAGGAGCTGGCCCAGGAAGTTGAAGTTGGGTGAGATGGACGGGCGACGGTCCTTAACGAACCTGCCAAGAGGCACAGACAGCCCCACCAATTGGTGTTTGGTCCTTCAGCAGGTTACCCCTATTCTCTCAGCCTCTTTGGGAAGAAGAGGCACCATCCAGAACCTTCTGAGCAGACCCTCCAAAGAAAGGGATCTTGGGGAACCGTGGGGCCTCAGGATGCCCCAGGGTACAGCTAGAACTGCCTCCCCCCTCCTTTTTACCTCTCCCAACCATTCCTCATTGCATGCGTTTCATGAAGGGAGGTTTGGTTTCACTGGGACTCAGCCAAAGCAAGACAAAGTTTCAAGGAACCTCCACCCTCTCCTCTGGGCTCAGCCTACTTTCCTTCCCAGGGGTGACGCATACCAGCATTACCCCCCTCTACTCCCCAGGGAAAACTCACCTGTAAGCGTCGTCTGATGACATACCCATGGTCTTCATGATGTAGGCAATGGCAATGGTGGCTGAGCGGGAGATCCCGGCCAAGCAGTGCACAATCACCTGGCAGCTGGACACCTTGGCTTTGTCTGGAGCATGGCAGAGGAAGCAGAGGGAAAAGCATCGATGTGATCAGAGATGGTGAGAGTAAAATGACTCTAGCCTCCCTCCCCACCCTCAATCTCTTTGTGTGAAAGGACAACTGTTGCTGGGAGGAAGACCATGGAGAACAAGGAGAGTCCAGGTTCTGAAGGCTGAAAACTGGAATGTCTGCAACCATTGTAACAAAAACTCACCAATGAACTCAATGGACTTGTCCAGCCAGGGAAGCAGCTTCTCACAGTAGTTATCATTGACAGGAATGCGCATGAAGTGACTATCACAGATGAAGTCTGGTTTGGGACAGGAGTTGCTGGCGTTGAGGACGTAGCTTATCCCATTCTGTGTCATCAAGTCCTGGTGGGAAAGAAGAGATCAAATCGGCTGAGTGCAGTCAGCAGCGAGTGTGGGGGATCTGCCTTGGCATGTATTCCCTGCCTTCTCCCATCCCAATACTGTCCCCTGTGGGTCTCCCATTGCTCATTTGACCTAGCTGACGGTAGTAGAGCAGAGACTAGCTGAGAAGGTTACGTCAATTTAGATGACACAGGTTTGAACCCCAGCAGATCTTTACTTTGGCCCAAGTAAAGGTAAGCAAGACCAAAGACACCTGGAAGAGGGTCCCAGAGGAGAAATACCAAGAACCCCAGTATAAAAGGAATAGAAAAAAACAGGAAAGAAAATCGGTGAAAATTGTGGCCGAAAGTTTTGAATGTATCAGCGGAGGAAGAAGAGGCATCTCACCAACAGAGCAGGGTGGTTCATTGGTAGCACCCTCTGTTAACCAATGCCTGCCCACACACCCCTCAGAAATGCATTGGAGGCTCTCATAGATTTGTTAGGTGCTCACAGCTGTATCCTGTATCCCCTCCTGTACAACTGGGAGCAGGTTGCTTATAATTTATGGAGGAATATCTGAGCTGCTGGGTCTCAGTCCCTGGTCACTATTCCAGGGAAGACCCAAAATTAAATGGGAGGAAAAAACATGTAGATAAAAGAGTCCTTCCACACACCAGAGTGTGTGGATCTGCCATGTGGGATCTCTCCTGTGCCATGTGCTGGAGAAAAGATACATCGCACATCCATGGCCTCCACACTTGACCCTGCTCTGCTGCCTATGAGTAGAGCATCTTCTGGTCACATAGTGGGGATGGCCGAGAACACAGCTCCAAAAGATGAACAAAACCCTCTGAGGAAGGCAGGAAGGGAAGGAAACCATCAATTTCCCTGCCTGACATTGGCTCCTCAGGAGACCGCACTGGGATTTCAGCCCTGGCTCTCCAGCAGCCGATTCCTGCCCGTCCCAGCAGGCTCTGCAGAGCCCAGCCTTGGCTCAGTGGAGCCAGCCCAGCTCCCGGGCTCACATTCTTGGCATTTTTCTCTTTCATGTCCTTTTACTCCATGTATACCATTTCTCTCTCCCTCCTTTCTGTCTCTAACCCCCCCCAATCCCAGCATCATGCTCCGTCTCCCCCGTTGCCTGCCCTGGGCAAGGACACTCAACTGGCTCTCTCCTGCCTGCAGTAGGCAGATGCCCGGCATCATTTTACCTACAATTCCTCTTTCTTCTCGCTGCTATTTTTCCTTTAAACAAAATTCCTTCCCTGGCAAGACATCATAGCACTGCCCTTCCAGCACCTTTAAAATGGCACTGTCCCTCTTTTCTGCTCTCTCCCCACAGCAAAACTTTGCTTGTTTGGGGGCCTTCTGAACAAGCCCCTGCCCATGGCCAGAGCTTGTCCATCCCCACATTGCTGCAGCTGAAGACTTTGACCACTCAATATAAAATGACTCATCCTGGGACCACTCTCCCCAGTTCTGCTGGGCTCTGCCCATGCGATCTCTGTTTTCAGCCTCCTGGTAGGTTCAGACAGTCTGTGCATGGTCCTCCCACCAAGCAGGAGAGGAGTCCCTAATGCTCTCACCCCTCTGCACGGCTGGCTGCCCTCCCATATGGGACAGGGCAGATGTGGTCCCTCAACAGGGCCGTACCTTGTTCAGGACATCTTTCTGTGAGCCCAGGTAGAGATGTGGCAGGATGCGTGTGGGGCCAACATTGGCCACAGGCAAGCATGGCTGAGAGATGCTCATCGGCAGGATGGCAGCTGGCTTCCCCTCACAGAGTCCCGGGAAGCAGGACGAGAAGGTAGCAAAGCCTCCTGTGGAGAAAATGGGGACATTGAGCTTGTAGCAGTGTGGCTCAGACCAAAAATACCTGGCAACCCAGGCTGGGGACAGAGCAGTGATAGCCCTGCAACACTGAGAACAGACCCTTGAGGAGCAGAAAACCATGAGCCATCGCTAATCTGTGCAGAGATTTTGTGATTACTGTGACACACACACGGAGAAAGGAATGGAGACCCAGCTCTGATTTTTCCTGCTGCAGCTGGATATTAATGCACATGTGGGGCATCCATAACCCACCCTGCTCTTCACCCGCTTCATTTGGACAGCTGACAACAAGAGAAAGTCCTTTTCTTGGCTGCCTACTACTCTCAGGACAACCAGAGTTGCCAGGGTAGGGTGACAACAAGCAAGCTCACTGAGGTGCAAAGCTCCCCGGGCTGGGAGGTCAGCTCAAGCCTTGCCACAAGGGCTACATTTACACACTGCGGTTCCTGAGAGATGCTCCCGCTGCGCAGCCCCGCCAAGCCCATGACTTCCACCACATCAGACTGGACCAGCACATCAGAACCTGCAGGCCATTGCCTTTTTTCACGCTCTGACCTTACTGAATGTGACAGCAAACAGTGCCTGATTTACTGCACCAAGCTGCTGGGCAGTCATACTCAGCTTAAGTATCTCAAAGCCCAATACTGAGAGAAAACCCCCAGCTGGGGCTGTAGTAGTTGGCATCTGATAGCCAGAACTATTGCCATGATGTCTGGCACTGTTAAAAGCACAGCCTAACTGTGGATGAGTCTGCCTGAAAGCTAGTTCCCAGCTCAATAGGAAAGAGCACTGACTTGAGCAGGGCATCAGGTATTGCCCTGCCTGCAGCTATGGGCAGCTTGTGAAGGTGGAAGGCCTTCAGTGCTGTTGTGTGTCCTGTGTGGTTGTGTTAAGGCCACTGGTGATCCTGATTTGCTCTCACTCACTGATCCCATTCTCCAGAGTAGAGCTGGGTCTGTCTAGTGGTGGCCCAGCTCCACTCCCAGCTTGGTGCAATGGAAAGGACCTTGGGTTGTATCAGCCCAGTCTCCCTTAGGTTTTTCTATTCATGTGAGTGAGCAGATGCAGCTTGACATCACCCAAAAAGCAGAGACTTTGGGTCTTTGACTGTCAGAGGAACTAGGATGTGCCCCTGAGATCCTTCTGAAAGTCCAAGTCTCAGCACAACAGGAATCCCTGGCCCATCTCTATTGCTAACAAGACCTTTTAATGAGCTTTTGGTGACGAACTTTCCATTCAGTCTCTCTCCCCTTTGAAAGCAGGGCAGACTTGGCACATTCTCAAGTTACCTTCTCCAGCACCTTGCCAGCATTTCTGCTGATCCTCCTGGAGCACCGTCCTGGCTACTGGTATGGCATGACTGGTGCTGTGGATAACCCACTTCACATGTTTGAGAGGTGGAGGATTAGCCAGAGCAAGGCACAGAATTGTGCTTACACCACCTGGAAACATTCAAGGTCCTCCATCTCATCAACTCCTGGTGCCGGTTCCCACTGGCCCAGGAGGAAGGTGTCCTTCAACCAACCTCTTTCCTCCCCTCTCTTAAGTTTACCTGGCTGGCAGTTAACACAGCTCTCAGCTTCCAAACCTGCCCAAGCCAGGAGGGGTACAGTTAAAGCACCTTATTTTCTCCAGCACTTCCTTTTCTCTGGCTCCCTCTGAAGTGACATCACCTCTCAACTGGGACATTATATCAGAGCAAAAGCAGGAAGCCCAGCACAGGTGTCGTGCAGCTCCAGTTACTGCTCATCCCTGCGCTGTGTCCCCATTGCCAAGGAGCGCAAATCACCGGCCACAGCCCTGCGTGGACACGTGTGACCTCCCTGCTTCGTTCACCACTTCAACACATGCTGCTGATGCCTGGGGGATGCTCAAGCAGAGCTTTCTTCAGCTTCAGCACACAGGGTCTAGTGGGGCACAGATTCAGCCCCTGGACTCAGGCAAAACAAAATGGGATTTTTTCTTAAGGAACACAGTGCATTTCTGGAGAGGAGGGTGCATGTGAGCCCAGCTCCAGGGATCAGTGCCTTCTCTGGTCCCCAGGTCCTCAGCCTCTTGTGCTCCCTGTTCCATTCAAGAGCTGCCTGGGGCCGTGTACAGCTTTATATCAGTCTTCAAAAGCCGGGAGCACGGGATGATCTCATAGCTAAAACAGGCCAGGGCATGCCACTATCTCCCCCTTGCCGGCACTTGTCTGACAGCAGATCCTCTCCCAGCCCTGCCCGGGGAAATCCAGGCAGGGGCAGAGTGGGCTACGAAGCAGGGGGGGATGTTTGCAGAGAGTGGCAGTAGCATCCTCTGCTGCAGTGCCTGTCCCGGCATGCTGCCAGCAACCAGATGATGCCAGCACCTGAAATGATGCCCATTGCTTGCCCCACTTGTCCCAAGCAAAGCTTCTAGCCTGTGTCTGGAAGCCCAGGCATGCTCCTGTCCTGCCTGTCCTCATTTCCCCTGTGCCTGCAGCTGCTGAGGGCAGCCTCGGCTTGGGGGAAACCCTAGAGATGGGTACCCAACACCATCCCAACCTTGAAGCAACAGTTACCCCACCCCATGCCGGCTGCTCTAGCATGCCTTTCATTTTTAGAAAGCAAAGCAGCTCTTCAAAACAATCCCAAAGGCAGTGAATGTCCCTGGCTGAGCTCCAGCTAATGCCTGGGCATTCCCCCCTCTATACCCCGGGCTATGGATCCCAGATTTTGCTGGGAGAGAGCACCAGAGCCTCACAGGGTGAGGAGCCAGTCCAGCATGGGTTTTCTTCATCTTTCCTCATTTAGTCAAAGTGCTGGTGCCAGGAGCACCACTTCTCTTGGCATGTGGGGAATTAAGCCCAGGAAGATTATGTTGGTGGGTGCCTGGGCTCACTGGTTTCTTCTCGATGATTCTCGCAAGCCTGACAAGGGCTGATCCTATGCAGCACGGCCCAGTGTACTGCTCATGGCTCCAGCACTCCTGAGGGCTCCCAAAGCTATTCCCTTAGAAAACCCAGGGTCTTCCTGTCTCCTACAACTATCTGAGGCAGAGGTGGGTCCCAGGAGAGGGGGAACGTTTGGGCACAGGGAACCAGGCCTGGAGTGGGAATATCCTCACTGCTCCTGCTGAAGACAGAGGAAGAGCCAAGAACCAGTATCATGCTGGTCTCTGGGAGGACTGGGGGGTGAAAATAACTCCTCAGCTTTGGGGGCTTCATTCATCAGTGCCCCCAGAGACATGAAAATCCCTAGTGGTGTGCAGCTCAAGGTAGGGCTGAAGGCAAACACAGCTTTCAGGAGGGAGGGAGAACTGTCACTGTCCTGGAGGGAACCAAGGCACAGGGTGTTGCAACTTAGTGCCATAAAAGTGCAAGAACTGAAACTCTGAAGAACAGAGATGTTGGGACACTTCTGCTGCCTTTGCTGTCACCTTCAGGTGGTCTTTGGGAACATCCAGCTCATGTCTGGGACACTGGCAATATCTGGGCATCACCCATCACCTGCAAGATGCCCTGTTCCCTTCTCTGTCAAGGAAAGGCAGCAATAGTTGTGCAGAGGGTGATACAGAAGGTCCTGGCTAGGGACAGGGATGTGGTGTGGCATCATTTTCCTCCTGGTGTTAAGCCCCAGCTTTGGGGATTTACAATCCATTGAGCTGCACAGGATGTTAGAGGAGACGCTGCTGGGGATAAAAGAGAGGTGTAGGGCACATTAAACAGGGCTATCCCAGTTACCTCTTGCTCCCTGCATCCCTCCCTGCACCAAGGTCATCTTCCGAGGCTAGAGGTAGTGGGAACAGGGAAATGATGGGGCTCGAAACCCTTCTCAGGTCTTGTTTTGACAGCTGCAGACTGCCCATTCATCTCCAGCCCCGTGGACTCACCTCCTTCAGAGTCCCTTCAAACAAGCCAACAGCTCTTGGCTTTATCCTGCACCCTGACAATTGCAGAAAGCTGCAAAAGGGCTGCCCAAGGCACCTGATTCCCCTAAATCCTTTCTTCAGGAGAGCCATTGAACACCACCAACCCCATCAGTCTCTTAAATTCCACCCCACTGCAAACACACTGAGCACCTGGGACATCTCCCATTTGCCAGCCTCTCATGTGCATCGTGGAGTAAATCCAACCAAAAGCCCCCCCAGCAGGAAACAGGGAAGAAGTGACATGTCACCCCACTGTGCCATCAGTCTGTGGCAATGAGGAACAAGCACAGCTGGAGCTGCAAACCTTCCCTGGGCCAGCAGCCACCACACCCCACCTCCTCACCCCCAGTTCTCACACCAGGAGCTGGCAGCTGGGGGGCGTTAAAGTCGTTTATAGCCCACCCTCATTGCTCCTATAAATGAGTGTTAAAGAGCAGCAGCTGGAGCTGCTCAGGGACTGGTTCCCCGTGCAGGTGCCGGAGCTTTTCCCGCAGCACTTGGCCCCACCGTGGGTTTGTGCCCGTGTTGGTGCTGGAGACCCTCATCCTCACTAAAGCTCCTGGTAGCCCAGGGGCCTGTGCGGGGCTGAGCTCTGCCCAGCTCTCATTAAAATGCCTGTGGTGGCTGAGAGCGGCTGCCAGGCCGGCACGTGGCAAGGGGCAGCGGGGCATGCAAGCAAACACGCGCCTCGGCTGCCGCAGGAGCAGCCGCCATGCCAGCACGGCTGCCTCACCGCTGTGCCCGTTCAGGGTGATGCCTGGGTGCCCCGTCCCCCGCCCCACGGGGACACGTGCGTCCCCCACCTTGCTGAATTGAGGCACGGCGGAAGATGATGAAAGCCAAGGGTGGGGGGGCTGCAAAACCACAGCCTTCGCCTGCAGTCTGCTCAGCCCTTGGCAAGGCACCGAGCCCGAGCATTCAGCCAAGCATCTCTGCGGCAGGTTGAATTGAAGGAAGGCAACCGGAGGGGCCAGGCACGCCGCACGTCAACCCTCAGAGCCGCTGGGAAAACCCCTCTTTGGGAAACGCCATCTCTCTGGCTCTGGTGCTCAGCCGGGAGGCGTGCTGCAACACTACTCGCTGCACCCCGGGAAGCTCCGCGCCTTTGTCAGCACTTCCCGCTGCCTGGGACGTTTCTGAGATTTCCCCCGTCTCCATCTTCGCTGTTCTCCTCTCGGCCCTGCAGCCTCCTTTGCTTTTCCCCGGTCCCGCCTGCGATGCCTTCCCACCCGGCTAGGTGAAACCCCGGTGCTCCGCAGCCTGGCTAACTCGCCCTCTCCTGGCTGATGCTCTTTCACTTCCAAACGTCTCAGCGCACTGGAGAGAGATGGCCGGTGCTCTCCGAGTCCCTGTTCCCCCCTTCACTCCCCTGCCCAGTCCCTGTGCCCTCCCCCAGGCCGGGGTTTCACTCTCCTTTCAGTCGGTACCGAATTTCATCACCCCACTGCTGATTCCTTTGTTGTTTCATTTTCCTTTCCAAAGCAGTGGGGATGAGAAAGCCGATTAATCAGCCCTATTAGGGATTCATGTGAATTCCCCGTTTTCCCAGTGGTCACCACAAACAGCCTCTGCCCATCTGCTGCTACATCACCCCGCTGCCTCCCAACCTGCACCAGTCCCTCCAAGCCTCGCAGGCCGGTCTGTGTGTCCCTGTCCCCCCACCCCCCGTCCTGTTCTTCCAAACGAGCGGAAAATGTCCTCTAAAAAAAAAAAAAAAAAAAAAGGGAAAAAAGGCAGGAAGGAAGCCCTCTACCCACAGAGCCACGGACACGCTCCCCAAGCTGCTGGGCTTGATTTTCCTTTGGTGACTGTGCCTGCTTTGGACCAGCCTGACTTGTTCTAAGTAAAGAAAAATGTGTCATTTCCAGGAGTGACTTATTACTAATGACACCATCACTGGGTTATGTGCTTCATGCCACAAAAACCTGTCAAGCACTTTTAGCAGGCTCCCATTTTAAGTGGTGGTGAAGGGGAAGTTTCTTGATTCAACCCTTTAGTAATCTAGGTCATTCCAGGCTCGGCATATTTTTAAGTTGCTCCAATTAATATCCCCCTCCTCCGCTTGCCCTTCACCCTAACACTGGCGAGTGGAAACGCTGCAAACCCCTTTTCTTCACGAAATCCCCCGAAGATGGGCAGGCAGCAACCGTGCTAGTGAAGCGAAATGGCTTCTTCGGGCAGCTGCCTGGCGCGGGCAGCATCGCAGCGCTCTCCCAGGACATCGCTCCTGGCATCCCGTCCTCACCGTCTCCCTCTGCCCCGGGCGCGGACGCCGTGACCCCTCCAAACCGGCGCCCGCGGGAGTGGAGATGCTGGCGGCAGAGCCTGCCCCGGCTCCCGCTGCCTTCCTCCTCCCCTGTTCCGTCCGCACCCTCGCCAAGCTTGCTTGGATGGAGAAAGGTTCAGGGGACCCCGAAGCGGTCCCCTCAGCTCCCGGCCAGGCAGCCCCTCCAGATCCCGCACCAGGTGGGAAAGCTGCCTAACGTCCTGCTGCAGATGCCCCTGCCCGCTGCAGGCAGCGTCTCACCTGCCTGAAGGAGCTGCCCACTCCGTGCAGCTCCTTTCCTGCTGCTGCCTCCAGGACCAGGCTAGCTGCCTCTGCAACAGCTCCCGCACACTGTCCGCGGCTGGGAGCTGTGGATCGCTCCCGCTCCGCTCGCCTCATTTCTCCCCGCTCTCCTCCATCTCCCCGCTCGCCTGCTGCCTGCGCTCTTTGTATCGCCAGCCATCGCGCTCCGCTCCCCGCCGGCCGCAGCGACCTCCGTTCTCCGCCAAAACAGGGATCAGGCGGAGCCGCCCCCTCTTCCCCCTCCGTCCCCATCGGAAGGAAAGGAGCCGTCCCGGCTGACAAACCTCTCATGTCCCTGCTCTCCTTCATCCTCCGCACCCTTATTTTCAGCTTCATCTGCCTCTCGCGCATGTCTGTCCAGAACTGGTCCTCGGAGGGAGCGATCATTACATCCACGGGCATCCAGGCAGCTGGGCTGCGGGGGCACCTCTTGCCTCAGCAAAACAACAGCTGGCGGGCAAACAAAATGCAAAAAAAAAAAAATCCCCCAAATGCCCCCTGCGGCAGAGCCCCGCCAGCCCCCGGCTCCAGCCTTCAGCCGGAGCAAACCAAAACCATTAAAAGAACAAAAATAATGAACCAGAGCGGGGTGGGGGGCCCGGCGCACCCCCCTTTCCCTGGCCGCCCTTCTCCTCGCCTCTCGCTCCCTGTGTGCGCGGCTCCCGCTCCAGCCGGAATGAGCTCAGCCCGTGAGCAGCAGCTCCGCTGAGCCATCCATCCCTCCGCCGCCGCGCTCGCAGCGCTCCCGTAGCGCTCTCATAGCTAACGGGTCAGGCATGCGGCCGCATTCCTTACTCAGCACACAGACACGCAGGAGAACGCCGGGCCTGACATATGCTTCGCTCCCTGCTTAAAGGCGCAACCGCGATTTTTTCGCCCGCCCAAAGGCCCCCTCAACCCTCCCCCCGGAGAGAGCAGCCGCGGCAGGAGATGGATGGCTGCACCACGCCGGATTTGGCCCCGCGGAGTTAATTTGGGGACAGGGTCTTGGAGGAAGGAAGTTAATGCCCACACCTCATTTTAGCACCAGCCAGAGCGATGTGTGATCAAATCCCTACAACAAAGGGGGGATGTGGCACCACTCCCCATCCTTGCCCCCTTTCTGGTGCAGGTACCCCACAGCTGCTCCTGGAAGGACCAACGTGCAGCCCCTGGGGCATATTTAGCTCAGAACTCCAGTGCTAGGAAGGACAATGACATGATCTGTTTCCTAAGGAGGAAACTGAGACACAAAAAGTTAAACAACTTCTCCAGGGTTATCTGCTGTAGGACAGAGCTGGGGACCAGACAGCAGGTCCTTAACCACTACTTCGTCTTTCCTCTTGTGGCCTCCATTGAGAGTATCATCCAGGAGGGTTGCTCATCCTGGAATGGTTTCAAACAGCTGGAGGTGAATGGGCCTTAACAGCTCGTGGGGAAAGGTCCTGGCACTGGGCTGCTCACACCTGCATGGCCATGTCAGGTATAATTACCTGCCTGCTCCTAGCAGAGCAGGACCATGGTCTGAAGGAGATACACCCTCCACCAATGCTTTCTCATGTGCAAAGGTCCAGCAAGAGGGGTTATGTAGTAATGGGCTCTCGCAGTCCTGCTGCGGTCCATCCATCAGTGGTGGCTTCTGAAGCAGGTGGGGGCTCATGGGTTTTCTTCTTTACATTTGCCCTGGGGGAAGGAATCACTTGTCCCCCCTCTTCCCACCCATGGGACTCCTTAATATGTCTTCACACAGCTCCTTACGAGTTTATTGGTTTGAGTCAAAGCCTCCAGAAAATCATTCAGGATTATAGTAAGCGCAGGAGCAGGGGGAAGGGGGGGGGCATGTATTGTGCCTTTGAAAATCTGAAGCTTTATGGGCTGAAAAACCCCAGGCTGAGCCATATGTGAGTGACTTCAGTGTTTTTCCTTTGAATGACATCACATGAGATGAGGTCATTGGCATTAACTAAGTGCTCTACCCTCCCCCTCCCCACCCGAGTGGAGCCAGCCTCCTAACGAGCCTTGTTGTTGTAACAAATATGGTTTGATTATTATCAGATGTGGGTCAGAGGTTGGATAAAATTCAAAGCGTGCTCCAAGTAGGCTGGAAGAGAGAGGAGCAGCCTTCCTCCAAGAGCTGTGCTTGGGAAGTGGCTCTTATGGCAGCTTCTTAAGGGGGCTGTGGTCCTTGATATCTGCAACCTCTGTCCCTGTGACGAAGGGTGCATGATGCTGGTGGCCAGTGCCAACAGCTTCTGGCAATGGAGATGCCTCCATTTCTTGCTCCTGTACCAGCCATGCTCTCTACCCATGTTGGAGGGCAATTTGGCTGCGACCTGCTCTGATGGCTGCAGTTGAAGCAGTGTTGGGTTGTGAAAGGGCAGCGGCTGGCCAGCTGCTCTGTGCCAGCCAAGGGGGACGCTGCAGGAAGCACACAGTGAAGGAGGAGGTGTAATCACCAGTCTGCCGCGACCCAGATGTGCGCAAGCATGCATTTGCCTTCCCTCGCTGCCCTGCGTTGCCCGACTCCCTCAGGCTTGCAAAAGCCCTCAGCACAAGTCATTTTGGTACTGGCAGGCTCCTTTAGGATGTGTTTGGACTGAGTTTTCAGTTCAGGGCTACTGGAAGCCCCAGCTAGTGAGCTGGGCACAACACCATCAAGCAGCCCCTCATGCACGAGGCTCACACCATGGTGTTCCAGATCCCTCCCGCCCTCAGCAAAAGGCAACTGAGCACAGGTGGTCAACAATCCCCTTCCTATGCCAGTATGAGGCCCATGGAGATGTCGCCTGCAGGCATAATTTCCCAGGCAGCATTCTCCTCCCTGCCCTTTTCACATCTTTTTCACCCTTTTTCCAGGACCAAGGCAGGAGTTGGGAGCTGGTGTTGGGGTGAGCTGGCAAGTAAAGAGATGAAAGGCAATGTCCATAGAGTGGAAATACACCCCACACATCAGCTGCTGCCCCTCAGTCCTTTTCCCCATGTGTTCTTCCTGGTCAGGCTGTCTCCCATCCTGCCTCTAGCCCCTGTTTAGGAGAGAGAGATGCATGACCTAGAGAGAGATCCCAGCCTCGCTGGCCCCATTTTGCTCTCATTACCACAGCACTCACTGGAAAAACATCTGCTGCGATGTGTCGGAGAGTCTCATGCCACTCACCTGCAGAGCAGGAGCAAAAGAAGCCCCTCTTCAGCACCTATGTACCTACATCATGACAGTACCTATAGCCTGGCAGGAGCCCAGTGGGGCAGTGGTCTGCAGTTCTTCTCTCTACCCAGTGCCATAACCTTGCAATAATTGCCAGCGCTGACCTTTTGCAAGCATGCGGCATAGGCCCAGGGAAAGGTGGAGGCAAATGAGGGGAGGCAGGTTTCTCAAAAGGAAGGAAACCATAACTGGGCAGCAGCTCCTGCCCATTGGGATCTCTTACTGGGGAAGTTGCCTTCCTCCTGTCGGCTATCCAGAAATGAGAAACAAAATTACACGTCGGTTTTGTAAGTCATGGCAACCAGAGTGCTGCTCTTCCCCGAGCCCCTTCTCTTCCATCCCTCCCTGCCTTCACCCCTTTTGCTCGCCTTTTCTGGGTCCGATGGTAAAAAACACAACCAGAGGGGGAGGGGAAGCTCCTCGAGGTAATTATAGAATCGGGAAAACAAGTTGTCTGACGACAGTGTTGCTAAACAGGGAGGTTTAGAGCATAGGTCTGGAATACAATCAGCTCGCACATACATGACCTGGCTTAACCCCTGCCAGAGATGCAGCGGCTGGTCCCATTGGGGCCAAAATCCTCCCAGGCATCTCCTGGTCGTGGCAGAGGGTGGGAAGAGGGCACCTTACTCTGACACCACACCTCGAGCCACGGAGACAGGGAGCACTCCCTAGGGCCACCGCTGGGCTGGGTGACCGGGGTTGGATGCCAGCACGCACCAGATGGGGGCTGGAGGGTGAGAAAACACAGCCCTGCCCTGGCTAAAGTGGTCCCAGATGGCTTTGCTGCAGGAAAGAAAGCCAAGTGCTCAGTGCCACAGACCCAGGGATGCTTTGTGACAGTGGGAGGGAGGTTTGGAGAGTTACCTAAGCCTGCAGGACTGTAAAAATCACAACTCTTGGCACTATCATTTGATTTTTAAAGAAGTGTATCTCTCATTAGGCTGGCCACAGTGCCCTACCTCCAGCCCTCCAGACAGTCAAAAGGAAAGCATCACCACAGGTAATCCCCCTGTGCCCCACAACCTGAAGCCTGAGAAAAGCCAGCATAACCCTCTCCACAGCACTTCTTACCCTTCTTCTCTTCCTGAGCATCATGCAGGATGAGGAGCAACCAGGATCCCCATTCACATTATTTGCACAGCTCTTTCTTCTAAACTCCCAAATCTGGGATAAGCAAGAAACTGAGAGTCCCATGTGAACACTCTGTCCCATCTCCTGCCACCCCTGTGCCTTCCTTATTCATACCCACACTCCTACCAGCTGAGGACATGTTTGTTTCAGTTCATCATAGTACACTATGGGATGGAGATGTCCACGAGTGGACAGGGGTTTTTGGGGGAGGTTCAGAGGCACTAATTAGACTTTAGAGAAAAACCTGTGGGCACACCTGATGGATTCACGCCAGTAAGTCCACAAGTGGTTTTCAACCTCAGCACCATCAGGGTACCTGAATTAGCCCTGACGTTTGATTTATGCCTGTATATTCAGGCCCGTACACTAAGTTCAGGGTCTGCTGGAGGCAGAGGACAAAGTCCACCAGCTAGTGCATCTTACACATGCTATGTCCCCAGGAGACATACTCACATATGGAAGTTGTCACGTGAAATCATGATGCTGTCCAGACAAGAAGATGAGGAAGGTGACCATCAAAGAACCAGCTGCAGCAGGGCCCTACTTCCCCACTCCCACCAGACAGCTTCTGACTGATGACCAAAGTGTGGGTGCTCAGGGTATTTTCTTTCTTAGGTTTTAGATTATTTTTTTCTTACATCAAGTTTGTAAAGATTCCTTGATCCTGGTTCTGGGTCCTGCTAAGCTTTTAGCTTCAGCATCAGCCAGGACAAGCTTTGCAGATTCATTTCTACTTTTGCTGCCTTTCAGATGCACACAGAATCTCCAGTCCCTGGGATTCTGACTAAAAGCAAGTCTCCTCTGCTCTGCTCTGCTCTGCCCTCCCCTGCCCTGCCCTGCCCTGCCTGTGTGCTACTTTTGCACCTGCCTAGCTTGGCTTTTTTCATGTGTCTTCTCTTTTCCCCTAAACCAGCTCCAGCCCAACATGTTTCAAGCAGAGCAGACAGCAAGAGAGATGTGATGCTGGCATGTGGCTTCCAACTGACATGACATGCAAAGGCATCACTGTATTTTCATTGACATTCATCTGCCCTAATGATTAACCTCTTTTTAGGACTGTCCCTATGCAGAAAAAAGAAGTGCTTTTTCTTTTATTTTTTTAATTAAAATCATTTGTCCCCGAGTCCTAATTTCTAAATTAATTCTATCCAGTGCTGAACCCACTCATGCCTGAGCAGCCCAAGTGTCAGCTCCTGCAATGGAAATCCCCTTTCCTTTTTCACTACTTTATTTTGTCTGCTCTCAAGTCACCTCCCTTTGGTAGATTCCCTTGAAATCTCCCAAATCTCAGCCCTGTCCAGATCACCATTGCTGTACAATTACAGCTCTCCCAGCTGTGCTGGATGGCCGGGCTGGAGAGGGCCTGGGTGATGGCCAACGCTGCTGAGGAGGATGGCGAGTGGAGGGCTGGGAGGGATTTCTTGCTGATGATATTGTCACATTCTTTCCGAATCCTGGGAGTAAACAGACGCTCCAAATTTAGAAAGAACAGGACTGGAAAATTTAAACATTCCTTGAAGAATTGGTACGGGGGGGGGAGGGGGGGGGTAAAAGGGGGCTGAAGATGATCTCACACGCGCTCCCAAGCCAGATGAAAAGCTCATGACTCGAGTTCAGAAAGCAAGTGAGGGGCCTGTTTCAGGTCAGAGAATGATATCGCAATGATAAAGCTCCCCTGGCGCATGAAACCACAACGTAAAGAGCCTCTGCTGTGCAAGGAGAGTCCCAAACCCAGCAGTCCAGGCTGCTGGTCACACTGCCACTCCGCTGTCCTCCCCAGGTGGCATATGGCTTTGGGCACAGGAGAGGGGAGCCCAGCGCTCAGCCCAAGGACAGGATGGAGGATGGATGCCTGAGCATCATCTGGATGAGCATCCCCAGCCCTCAGCTGTCACTTTTAGCTGTTGAATGAGAGTAAAGGAGAATCTCCCCACCCTCCACTGCAGCTGGGCAAATGGAGAGGAGCTGGTGAAGCTCGGCACCCAGCAGCTCAGCACCGTGCTTTGGTTCTGGCCGGGCTCCAATACAAGAGCTGGCATGCGGGAGCCGTCAGGGAGCGATGGAGCCAGACCGCTGCTGTTGCTGCTGCTTCTTCTTAAACAGATAATGGCTGTTAATAAAATCCAAGTGGGTGTTTGCAAAGGGGAAGGAGGGGGTAAAAAAGCAAAGTGAAGAAAAAAAAAAAAAAGGAAAAAAAAGGGAAAAATAACGGGAAAAAAAAAAGAAAGGCAAAAAAGCAAGGGTTTGTGCTGAAGTAAACAAAGGTTAAAGAACAGTCAGGCTCCTGCAGGAATAGCAGAGCTGGGCTGGGAGGGAGGGGGCATTACGTAATGCAGGAAAAATGTTGGCTCCATTCAGTTTTCCACCACTTCATGTGATGTCAGGAAAACCATATAAATCAACAGTCTTTCTGCTCCCACGGATGGAGGGCAGCAAGCAGCACTATTTATACTTACACAATTAGAGAAAAAAAAAAAAAGGAAAAAAAAGAAGAGAAGCTGATGATTTCCAAGACTGGGAATAATTGACTCAGGTTCCTCCTTCCCAGCCTGCTGGAAGCGCTGCTTCTGAGCTGTTAACCCTTGAGGGGTCCCTGCCACTGCTCCTCATGCCTGGCTCCTCTGTCCTCGCCCACCAGCCTCCATCAGCTGCTTCAAGGGTCTCAAGGATGATGGGCTGGAGTTGAGCAGGAATGGCTGAGCAAGTCATTTGCACAAGATGGGGACAGCAAGGAATGGATGTGTGTCACTTTGCCTGGGTTGATGAGAGCTGGGGATCGCAGAGGGGCTGCATATGGCTGCCACAACAGACTGGGGACACTCAGGATGGGGTTCCCTGAGGTGCTGGCATCCATTTAGGGGCAGGCTGAGATTTCATGACAGAACCCTGAAATTTCAGCAGCCCTTTCCAGGCCAACTGGGGTCACAAGCCACCTCCAGGGAGGACTCAGGCACCTCTTTTGGGACACAGGACGGGTTGGGGTGGGACAAGGTGCCTGAGCCTGGAGTGAGTAGACCAAGGGGTTAAATCCCACCAGGGAGAGGGGTCAGAATCAGGACCAGCCCAAATATCCTGCCCCAGAGCTCTCGAGTGCTGCAGAGCTGCCTCTGAAACAACACGTCTGCTGCCCACAGCACAGGCAGGAGGAAGCTGTGCCTGTTGGACAGCATGCCCAGCCTTCCCCGGATGCTCTCTGCAGCCACTTCCAGTCACCATTTCCATGTAAAACACCACCGCCATGACCCAGTGCTCTACATTTCGGTTCCCAGTTTTTCCACCTGCTGGTGGTCCATGTTCCACAGCAGGCTGTGGTCCTGCAGCACTTTTACATAGGGAGGTTTAAGATTTTGCTCGGCACCCCAGCACAATCATACTCCTGCTTGGGCATCTGGGCTTCTGCAGCCCAGAGGAATGGAAATGGCTGCCCTGAAGATGGGGTATGTGTGTGCCTAAGCAAGGTGCAGGTTTGCTCATGGAGGCTTGATGGTGGTGATGCTGATGGCAAGGGGGGTGACACACCGCTGATGCTCATGCAGCATGGGGCATGCCAGGCATGCTGCTGGGGTGCACCAGTACTATGGGGGCCCCCAAGCCTCCCCTTGCTTTCCCAGAGAGCAGAAAGCTCCCAGGCTTTCAGGGCCACCTCACCCAGCTCCATCCCTGCCTCAGGAGGACTCGGGGATGGGGGTTTGCAGCCAACACACAGTGCTGCCCCTTGCCCAGCCCTGGGAAGTAATGTGGGGTGCTGGGGTCATGCAAAGCCTGTTTCCTGACCTGTCCTGGTGACTAAGCAGGTTGCTTTCCAGATATGACTGAATCCAGCTTCTCCTTCTCCCGCACCATGTGCCAAGCCATACCCTTGTTTATTCCGCAACAACCTGGAGCCACAGGCACTGCTGCTGGGCAAGGCCAAGAGCTGCCATAGCAAGCTCATGGAGGCATCTTTCAGCATGGGCATCAGCCAAGCTCCTGCAGCCTGGGCCATGTTAATCAGCTTTACTGTGATTTCATGTAGTCCCTGCTTGCTTTCAAACCCCTCAAACTGGGAGGTTAATACCACTATTTCTCTTCTCTGTTCTCCCCCTCACAATGCAGCTGCTCTAATAGAGCAACACTTACCCATGCCTTGCACAGGCAAGGTTCCTTGAATGCCACTTGCTTATGCCACCTTCCCCATCACAACTACCCCTTCCAAAGGCCTGTGACACTGCTGGATTGGTAGGAATAGCAGCTCCCTCCATCCCTGTGATGCCTTGGGAACACGGAGATCAGGACCCTCCATGTGAACCCCAAAGCAGTACCCGATTGCCACAGGATGAGGATGGGTTTGGGGAACAGAGGTGATCCCCATCTCTGCTTCTGGCAGTATCTAGGAGCTTGGTTGAGCTCAGCAGGGCCAAGGGTCAGCGCCTGCCCACCCCTCCACAGGCAGCAAGCTCAGAGGTGGGCAGCCGGCCAGGACGATGTCCAAGCCATGGGGAATTAAAGGCAGCTTTAACTCTCCCTTCAGCAGCTCTCTGCCTTTTCCTCCTCTCTGCTGGGTTTCATTCATCGGTTGCCTGCCTCCCATTTCACTATGCAGAAGGGCTGTAATTAGAGCAGCACGTGCCTCTTCCTGCCTCTGCGCTAGCACCTGGAAAGCACCATCTCCAGCAGATCTTGATTCATTCAGTGATGACCCTCTGCCCCTGCCCTCCTTCCCCTTTCCTCTCTCAGCACATCCATGGATTTCCTCTCCAGCCTTCCCTTTAACAGCAGTGAGAGGGAGCAGAACAGCTGAACCAGGTCTGGCTCTTGGCACTTTGACCAGGGATGAAGTAGTGTAACAATGGCAGAATGAAGGTGTCTGGATCTATGCTGTTGTGACCACCACATAGCCTCTTCTCTAACTGCACCCAGGCTGGTGGGTGCGGTGGTGAGGAGCTAGATGGTGCAAGGAAAAATGCACAGTGAGGACCCAACAATGCCAGTGTGGGCTGAGCCTCCTTGGTCTGTGTGCAGGGCTGCCCTCCACCACCACAGCCACCGGTGGCCAGGAAAGCAGGCACACATGGACACGTGTGGCCACAGCTCCATAACTCCAGCCTTAGGGCACGAATGCCAGGTGGAGTGGTAGCCCAGGGTTCCTACCTGTGAGTATGGAGACACTGTGGAAACAGCTGTCCAGCTTGCCCAGGAGGATGGAGAGGAAGCTGTCAGCAGCCAAGCCGGCCACATCCCGCGTGCTCTGGTCGTAGACCACCACGTCCTGGTGCTCCTCCGCCTCCACCTGCAGGGGAACAGCAAAAACCAGAGAAATAGGCTGAGTGCTGAGGGTGCTGCTGCCCACACCGCCATGGGAAGCAAAGCTGAATTTAGCAGTCACACAAGCAGATCACAGCTCTACGCCATACCCACAGGCTGGCTTTTGATCACCACATGAAGGGTCCAGGCAGGCTGGGACTCTGCTTCACAGCTACAAGCAAGTGTATCAGTGCAGTTGCCTGCTGGAGTAGCTCCACTGATGGCAAGAACTTTCAGCATCCTAACCTGAAATAGGGTCACTCCTCCCCACTGCCCACCTTCAGCTTGCCATTACTTAACTGCATCTCAGAAGTCACTGTGACTTCTTCCACCACCTCCTCCCCACTCAGCCTTTGCCCTCAGATACTCCTCTGTGGCTTGGCTGGTGTCATGAGGATTTGGGGTTCTGCAGACAGAGGTGCTCCCAGCAGAGCTCTCATGCTGTGGCTGGAGCAAGTGGGGCTCTTCAGGCCTCAGCCTGGAGACACTGTCCAGCACAGTGACACCTCTGTAGGCACTACCCCGCTGAAAGCTCAACCCAAACCTGCAGATCATTCTTGAGGGCCAAAGGGGCTGTTCTTTAGCTCAGTGGATGTTCAGAGGATGTTCTTTCTTCCTTTTGTAATGTATGGCAGGGCTTGTACACTGTAGAGATTTGATGGGGAGAGGGAAAGGAGCTCCTGGGCTGCTCTCATGTGACTTTACATACCACAGACAGACTTTATACACCACAGACAGCACCCAGCCCTACTTCCTGATGCTGCAGTCTCTGGGGTAGGTGAGATGGTGGGGTACCCTGAAGGCACGCAGCTGCCTGCAGGCAGGAGTCCCCCCATGCCTGTTGATGGCTAGATTGCAGCAAGAGCACTCAAAGTGCAGCCAACCATTCCTACACCTACATGAAGGTTCATGCATTAAAAGAAGGTAAAAATCCTCACATAGGCATGGCTCAGTGCATCTGCTGAATGCAGATGGCATATGCCTGCCTCCTGAGCGCCTGCCCTCCCAGCCAGCAGGGTAAGGCACATCCATCACACTGTGAGAGGAGGAAGCAGCGGTAGGCAGGGAATCGGGGTCTGCACACCAGAGCCTATCCCTCCTCCAGCTTGTGTTGGAGCTGCCCAGTGCCCACCCCCTGCCTGGCCCTCTCCAGAATCTCCTTAGGAGACCACTCGAACTAGGAACCACTCACAGGTACCTGCCTCCTTTTGCTGTCTCACTGCCATGCCCTATCTTACCATCAGAGCAGATTCACTCGGGATTGCTGTCAGTATTAATGCTGCTTTCACACCCTGCTGCAGGTGCTTCCCTGCTCACAACGTGAGCGCCATCCAAATAAAACTGCAGGGCGCACTGATTTAGCTGAGCTCATCACGTCTCCTCGCCGCAGCAGAAGGACAGTCCTGCATTGGCAGAAATCCCTGCTGGGGCACCATGCACAGCTCTGCATTAGGAAGGGGGAAGCTCAAAGGAGCTGCATGTCTCCATCCCAGCACCAGGAACTGGAGAGCAAAACTGGCCCTGCAGGTCAGCGGGAAGATGGGAGGGTTGAAAAGGCAGCAGCAGGATGAGAGGGAAGGGAAAATGACACGTGAATTTCAAAATGAATAATGACTGAATCCACCTGGGGCAAGCCAGCTGAGGATCTATACCAGCATCTCTGCCTCCCCCATCCCAGAACCAGGACTGTCACAGGAGGCCATCCAAGAACAGCTGGAGGGAAACACGGTAGCTGCCGAGCCAGCTCTGAGCCGGAAGACAGCCAGTCCTTAACAGGGCTACTATCTCTTCAAGCCCCCTAGCATACCATTAGCGTATCCCAAAAACCCAGTCCCCTTCCTGAAGTCCCAAGTTAACAAAAGCATCTCCCCCAAAAGCACAGTGAGTTGGGGGCTGAGTGGCGGTAGGGCAGGGGCTCATCCTGGCTGCATGGTCCAGATCAGGGTGGCTGCAGGGGAGATAGCAGCTCTGGCCAAGCAGAATTATCCCACAATAGGATTTAGTGTTCCCTCCGCATGGGGAGGCTTTGTTTGGGCCATTACTGCAGGGTTGCTGAGCAACGGCAGAGATGTGCGACACGGTTTACATCTTATTAAAGTTATAAGGTTTCACTCAATGTAAATGCCAAGCAAGTGCTGGCCTCGCATGGCCTGGCTGCAGAAAATAAATACCCAGCTTGCTGGGGCGAGAATGCCTGCAAGATGGTCCTGAGGAGCTGTCATGGAGCACGCAAGCAGCCCACACTGTTGTCACGGCTCCTTGCCACAAAGAGAAATGAGAGGGAGATGTTTAATCAGGTCCCCATGGTCTCTCATTAACTTCACACACTCCTGATATCAGGGGAAGGTTCAGCCCCATCTCTGGCCTTAAATATTCAGAGGTTAAAAGCTAAGTGGGGCAGAGGAGGAGGGTAAACCTGAAGAGATGCTCAGGGGCAGATTCCTGATTCTGCCAGGTGCTAACGTAGAGCAGAAGCACAGCTGACAACAGAGGAGTCCTTCTGAGGAGCAGCACCTCGGTGGTGGGAGCCCTCCCATGAGGGTTCAAGACTGCCCATGTCTTGAGCTCCCATCAGCCATCACCCCAAGACTGCTGAAGTAACTAAACCCCCAGGAATCAGCCATCAGAAAGGGCTCCCACATTCAGACAGCAAGTGGCTATGGTGCAGTGTGCCTTTTAGCCCCAAGAAGATGTTGGCTAGGGCTTGCAAGCACTTGCATGCCTTTGGAAAGCTACTAGCCCACCCACTATTGGATATACCCCATGGCACCTCCCCAGGGAGAAGCCTCCTGCCTGCCAGCATTTCAGCTGGGGGCTATGGCCAGCCTGGAGACTACAGCCCCAACCACACAGCAGCTAAACCCATCCATTGCCTTTGCACCAAGCCCAGTGCTTCCTATCACTCTCTCCAGCCCTGGTGTGG